>WBNM01019545.1:1911-41643 GCA_013399055.1 Ramphastos sulfuratus
AGCCTTCTCTTCTCCAGGCTGCAGAGCCCCAACTCTCTCAGCCTGTCCTCACAGCAGAGCTGTTGCAGCCCTCTGATCATCTTTGCAGCCCTCCTCTGGACCTGCTCCAACAGTTCCATGTCCTTCCTGTGCTGAGGGTTCCAGAACTGCACACAGTACTCCAGATGGGCTCTGACGAGAGCAAAGTAAAGGGGCAGAATCCCCTCCCTTGCCCTGCTGGCCACACTGCTCTTCATGCAGCCCAGGACTCGGTTGCTGTCTGGGCTGCATGCGCACACTGCAGGCTCATGTTGAGCTTCTCATCCACCCAGACCCCAAGGTCCTTTTCTTCAGGGCTGCTCTCCAGCCATTCCCCACCCAGCCTGGATTTGTGCTTGGGATTGTGCCTACCCAGGTGCAGGACCTTACACTTGGCCTTGTTGAATTTCATGAGGTTGGCCTGGGCCCACCTCTGCAGCCTGTCCAGGTCCCTCTGGATGGAATCCCTGCCCTCTAGCAAGTCGACTGTGCCACACAGCTTGGTGTCATGATAGAATGCATTGGGTTCGAAGGGACCCTTGAAGGTCATCTTGTCTGAGAGCCCTGCAGTAAACATCTCCTGAAGGGACATCTCCAACTAGATCAGGTTGCTCAAGGCCCCATCAAGTTTAACTTTGAATGTCTCCAGGGATGGGGCCTTCACTGCCTTTCTGGGCAACTTGTATTTCACCACCATCTTTGTGAAGAACTTCCTCCTTATGTCTAATCTAAATCTACCCAGCTCTGGGTTGTTTTTTTTGTTTGTTTGTTTCTTTGGTTGGTTTGTTTTGGTTTTTTTAAGTGAGAAAATAGCATGTTTGTTTTTTTATGTTTTGGATAATTTTGGGGGAAAAAAGCAGTGTAGATGTATGCACAAGAGAAATGTGCATTAGATCACCTTTTTGTCCACAACCCACAAAGCAGCTGTGGTCCACTGAGACAATATGAAGAAAGAAAGATGTATTTTGGCTTTTTGGCAGTGTTTGGAGAGAGAGGTTTGTGGATTAGAATTCTTCATAAGAGATTCATGGAATTCTTCATAGGAGAACAGACCAAGTCCTAAGCTCATGTAGGTCAGAGGAATATAAATGCCGCTTCTTCATCAGGGTTTTCTTCAAAACCAAAACAAATCAAAAGGAAACAAAACTATGCTTTTGTGTCACATATATCAGTAATGGCCATCTCAGCTATCCACAGGGGGGAAAATGTACTGCTTACTAATACTTTACATTCTTCAAAATGTTTGCTAAAACCCTTGGTTCTCAAACATTAACACATATTTATAGTGAATCATAAACTCTGTCTTCACCCTTTTTTTACAAACCAGATCTTTTTTTCTTTGAAGTTATTAGCTTTTTTTGTCATAATATACTTACAATATTTCACTATTCTTATTTATTGACACATTAAAAAATAAACACACAGGCCAGAACAAACAGAAATATAAATAGGAATACAGTTTTCAGAAACTTCTTCCATTATTTATAGAAAATAATTCTGTATTCATCTGGTCAGATGAAGACAGCGTTGGTGGTCTTGGACTCCCCATTGCCTACCTCGAAGTACAAATAATAACAAGAGAAACTCGTAAGCACCTATTCACAAAGAAATGGCTCACAACCAACCAGAGTTGTGGCAGATGGCTTGCACATTTCAGAGGAAGCACAATGTGTGATTGCAATTTGTAAAGTCCTGCATGGGACTGGATGTGTGCTGATGTGTGCAAAGCAGTGAGAGGAAGGGATTCAGACAAAATCGCTTCATCTCTGACTTCCTTGGTGGTTGGTAGCATGTGTGTGGTATTTGGTAGAACATCAGCAATCAGTCCAAACTGCAAAGTTTTTGATGCCCTAAAACAGTGCTTTGCAAAATGTGGGAAGAAGGTTTCCTCATGCATCTGTTCATGGCTGTCACAAGAATAATTTCTCTTTGCCATACCTGTGGGCAGCAGTTATTTTCATTCTAGTTTATTTACCATCTAAGTGGAAAGAGGCTCTTTTATTAGACATTAATAAGAGCAAGTTTTAAAAGTTTTCCAGACACACCATCTGCCTGTCTTGATATGTAGACGTTTTAGCTTCTGGTTTAAGTTACAAGCATTTCAGTACATTGGTCTTAATACCAGTATTGTTACCATATGAGGAGCACTTCATAGGCGAAAAAAAAAAAAAAAAAAAAAGACAAAGACAAAGAACTTCTTTTGATGTGAACTAAAGAACTAAAATGTATACTCCACAATGCATACGCACACAACTGCCTCTAAATAAAATGCTTAAAACATGTTTCATGAAGCATTATCATGAACTGGAAGTTCGAGCAAACATTCCTGAAGNGCCCAGGGAGGTGGTGGAGTCGCTGTCCCTGGAGGTGTTCAAGAAAAGACTGGATGGGGCACTTAGTGCCATGGTGTCGTTGATTGGCTAGGGCTGGGTGATAAGTTGGACTGGATTATCTTGGAAGTCTCTTCCAACCTGGTTGATTCTATGATTCTATGACTTGCCCAGATACTTTCTGGTGTGGACTGTCCTAGGTGATCCTGCTTTGGCAGATGGGTGGGACTTGATCTCCAAAAGTCACTTCCAACCCCTACCATTCTATGATTCTATGACTTTGGGTGAGATGTGGAGCAGACCTCTCAAGGTGCATAATGTAGGACTGCAAATATAACCAAGACCTGCTGGGATTTCTCCTGGTTTTCAGGCTGCATAACAAAGTCTGCAAATGTTCAGCTATAGTTTCAGACCAACTTTATTGCCTTTTCTGCTTCCACCAAGTCTTTCTTGTAGGACAGCACATTATCTTCCCTAATACTGGGATGTTTTCCTCTATGCGCATCTTACAGTATACTGGAAGCTGGAAGACACACTCGGAATGTGCTGACAAGTACTCTGTGTGAGAAGGGAGAACATCATGCAGAGAAAAACAAGGAGAGTCAGAGGCTGGCAGGGTAGTCCTGTAAGCAACCACACATTCAAAGACTTTCTTTTTGCTTTTTCAAGTAAACACATCTGATTGTATAAATCCTGAACCAGAACTTGTTGGCTCCTTTCACAAACTGGAATCAGAATCCCAGGGTGATTTGAGGCAAATTATACAGGCTTTGCCATTTTTAGGATATGGAAAGCTTTTGTATGTCATAATTAGGCGACTGGCATTCACATGTATATGCTAGTGGAAGCAAACCTTATATGCACTCTTCCTTATCACTTAAACCTGTCAACATGCAGGAAAGCTGCAAGCTTTCTTGACAACATTAGAATTTTACAGTTACTGTGGTTGGGAGACAAATGGTTAGAAGACACTGTCCTTAGTTTGCTGGAGCAGCTCTCCTATGAGGACAGGCTGATAGAGTTGGGGCTCTTCAGCCTGGAAAAGAGAAGGCTTTGAGGAGACCTTATAGTAGCCTTCCAGTATCTGAAGGGGGCCTACAGGAAGGCTGGGGAGGGACTATTTATAAGATCTTGCAATGACAGAACAAGGAGCAGTGGGTTTAAACTGGCAGAGGGAAGATTTAGACTAGATGTTAGGAGGAAGTTCTTGACAGTGAGGGTAGTGAGGCACTGGAACAGGTTGCCCAGGGAGGTTGTGGCTGCTCCCTCCCTGGAGGTGTTCAAGGCCAGGTTGGACGAGGCCTTGAGTAACCTGTGCTAGTGGGAGGTGTCCCTGCGTATGGCAGGGGGTTGGAACTAGATGATCCTTGAGGTCTCCTTCCAACCTCTACTATTCTATGATTCTATGATTCTATGATTTAGTGACCTTATTGTCCTTCCTGTCTGAATTAATAATGTATAAGAAAATTTCACAATAATAAACAGCTCCTCAGCATGTTTTTCTAATGCGCGCTGAAGCACCCCTGGATGAAAACCAACACTGATGAACCTCTGCTGCTGCAAGATGGCTCCCTTTTCTCGCCTCTCCTCAGGACTGACCGCATGCAAGGAGTTGAGGCCAGACTCTATGTTCTTGCCTCCCTCTCCTTCAGAGGATGGAAACAAGGAAGCCCTCCTTTGGCTTCACTGGAAGAGGATGGGGAGGGATTGGCTTGAATCTACACCCAGCTATCTACTGTAAGCCCTCTGATGTAGGGAATAATGCTTCTTCACTCAAAGAAGGCTGCTAAATAGAGCACAGTGTTCATCTCAAGGATAAATAGTTGTATCCCTCTGGGAGGAAAATGTGTCAGCCTCAACCCTCCATTCACTTGATCCCCACTAGTTGTGATAGCAGTCCATATGCTTCAAGTGGTTGTGGCTAAAAATGCTCTTATTTCTGAAATCTAAACTTACCACCAATAACACAGGGCCCTCTACCAGCACTATCACAAATTCTTGGAAGCCATAATAACAGGATTGTTTCTCTTCCTGCTTGTATGATCATTTTGACCTTAATTATAGCTGTTCATTCATTAAAATAAATAACTCAGGGCTATAATAAGGTTTAAATCCCAGCTGTTCAAACAGCCTTTTTATTGTGCTCACAGTTTGGTAGGCAATTTATTGTATTCATGTCTTTTTCCCTTTTTTTTTTTTAACAAGGAAATATGCAAGATATTTTCCAGCTATGCTTGAGAACGATGTATAGAACCACCACTGCCTCAACACAAGGCCATAAAGGAAAATGAACTTTGCCCTTTTTTAAATAACACAAGTGATCTATGATCATTGATTTCTGATTTGGTTAATGACTTACAAAGTGTGCTTGAGACAACTGCCATGTGTCTTAATGTTCCACCTGTCCCTTTGCTCTTTTTTGGGGGGAATTACTTGCCCACTTTCCCTGAACTTGCCTGAAGAAGAGGAAGCTAAGAGGAGACCTTATTGCTTTATGCAACTCCCTGAAAGGAGGTTGGAGTGAGGTTGGTGTTGGCCTCTTCTCCCAAGTAACTAATGACAGGACAAGAGGAAATGTCCTGAAACTGTGCCAGGGGAGGTTTAGATTGGACATTAAGAATTTTTTTCTTGCAAAAGTGGTGATTCAATGGAACAGGCTGCCCAGGGAAGTGGTGGAATCATCATCCATGGAGATATTCAAAAGATGAGTAGATGTGACACTTCGGGATATGGTCTAGTGGTCATGGAGGTGTTGGGCAGAAGGTTGACTTGATGATCTTAGACATCTTTCAGCCTTAATGATTCTATGATTCTACTTTTTTGTTTGTTTGTTTGCCACTGTTGTTGTTTATGGAGAGACAGTACTTTACTTAAATCTAAGGGATAAAACACTAATTGGCAGTGGTCCTGTTACAAAAAGCATCCACATTTTGACTCCCACAGGTCACAGGGTACCATAGCACCTTTTAAACCATCATGATGCCTTTCCAACATACATCTGGGAGCTATAACTTGTGAGGAGCTGGGAGCCATGTGAATCGCTGTGTGTAGACAGAGCCTCATGGAGGAAGAGGGCAGAAATTCCATAGGCAGAATCAAACACAGAAAAAAACCCCAACCAACCAAACAAAAAAAACAACAAACAAACAAAAAAAAAACAACAAAGCAACCAACAAACCAAAACCAAAACCAAACAACAAAAAAACCCCGACCCTCACCACCTGCAAGATTTTGGTAGGAGGGATGCAAGCATACATCAGGATTGCTTAAAGTACCTTCATCAATAAACTAATTTGATCCAATGTAAAGTTGTCCAAGTTCTAGTCCTACCTTGCCAGTATGGTTGGTATGTGGCAAATACAGGGAAGCTCCCCATTTTCTGAAGAAATGCTCCAGAGGTAGTAAATGCTTTTATTTGGACCTCATCCAAGAACCTCTGAAGTTAGTGAGGGCAGGATTTCAACCTCAAAATAATTTTTAAAAGTCAGTGAAGTAAAAAAAAAAGACTGCCATTGATCTTTATGGGCTTCCAATAAACTTGTTTTTCACTCTTGGGAGTTTGAGTGGGGTCAGAACTTTGGAAATCTGATTTGAGCAGCAAGAAGTTGTCCTTTTGGTAGGTATTTCCCCACACCCAAACCCACTAAAATCTTTTCCATGTTTCAGTAAGATTAGCTGTTGCTGTTCAGGAGACATTCAGGTCTATGGATAGGGTCCAACCAGAAAAAATAAATCAATGAGAGAAAGTTATACATTTTGCAATTGCATTTCACCATTTATGCCACAATAAGCATTTTATTTTCCTAAATGACACTTAATTGCTTTCTTCCAAGGAACTCCCTTTAAAGCAATGTTCTCCTAAATAAATCCAGAAGTTTCTACATCTCAGATGAATGACACATCCTGCATCTAGTGTGATTCCAAATAATTCCATTCGAAAACATGTTTTCTCATTTCATTATATGAGGGAAATTAAGATAATCAGACTTGAGAAAAGTGTTACTGTTTCCCATTTCTTTCAAACTGCACATCTGTAGTGTTGCTTCTCTGAGGGTTTTGTAATGCTTTGTAAATTAAGCATAAACCTCACATCTTAGGACAAGAGATGAAGGAGATGCACACAATTAGTAAGGGCTCAAAAAGGTAGTAAGAAAACAAATCCCTATCTTTCCTATCCCCGAGTGTCACAGATTCGTAACTGTTGAGGTTGGAAGAGACCTTTGAGAGCATCAAGTCCAACCACTCACCTAGAGCTCACAATCTAACCACTATTGGTAAGCCACTACTACTAAACCACACCCCTTAGCACCAATTCCATGCATCTTTTGAATACTTCCAGGGCTGGTGCCTCCACCACTTCCCCAGACAGCCTGTTCCAATGCCTGATAACCCTTTCTGTGAAGATTTTTTCCCCAATATCCAACCTGAATTTCCCCTGGCACAACTTGAGGCCATTTCCTCTTGTCCTGTCACTTGCTGCATGTGAGAAGATGAGAAAAAAACAATCCTCACCTCACTACAACCTTCTTTCAGGTAGTTGAGAAGGGCAATGAAGTCTCCCCTCTTCTGAAGCCTGAACATCCTCAGTTCCCTCAGCCATTCCTGAAGACTTTTGTTCAATGTCTTTTACCAGGTTCTTTGGACACATCCCAGCATCTTAATGGCCTCCTTGCAGTAAGGGGCTCAAAACTCAACACAGTATTGTTCTATATATAGCTTCACCAATACAGAGTAAATGGGGATAATCACATCCTGGCCACACTATTCCTGGTACAAGCCAGGATGCCATTGTCCATCTTGGCCACCTGAGCACACTGCTCTCTCATATACAAGTGGACACCAATCAACACTCCCAGTACCTTCTCTGCCAAGCACCTCTCAGTCACTCTTCCCCAAGCCTGTAACACTGCACTTCCTCCCTTCCACATACATGGAACAACTTCTTCAAATGGGAGAGCATGAATATGGCAAGTCTGCTAGGCACTTCCCCATGAAAGTAGATGAAAACATCATACAATTGTACAAACTCTACCTGAAAGGACAGAACTTAGGAAGCATTTGTGACACAGTGATTAGTCATAACAACAAACTGGTTTGGTTCAGCAGTAATTGTTAGTTGTATGAGTTGTGGTCTGCCCTCTCTCAGGCCAGCTGTGATCCTAATAAGCTAATGCCAGTTGCCCTAGAATTTTCCTGTGGAATGGAGCTTCCCAGAAGTGTTGCTGTATCCCTCATGCAAAACATTCACTGCTGGATTTAGTCCAAGACTGGCATCTTTTGGAGGGTGTTTTTGTCCTACTGTTCACTATGTGAAGTCACCGACTGCAGGAGACAGGCAGGTATTGAATGAGACTAGCTGATGCCATGAGCCATGATGCAAAACTCTGGCTAAGCTCCTTTGTGGAGCCTGTGTACAAGGCAGCAGCAGCTGTCCGCTCCTGCACAAACAGTTCTTCAGTTTCAGAGAAGCTGGTTAGATCCTTTGGGTCATCACACAGAGGAAGTTCCCTGGGTATGCAGTAATGTTGTATACTTGCTCAAAGGTAGCCAGGAGTGTAGACCAAGGTAAAACAATGTAAACAACTGTCACAGAAAATTGAGTTGGGCTTCTTTTTCTTTTCCTTTAAAATGAGTGGTGGATGTGGTAGAAGAAACAGAGTTCTTGAGGCAGTGAAATGGTCCAAAATTTATGGCAAGATCAACTGAAAGAGTTTTGAAGACCCAAAGATTATTTCCCCAGTTCTCTCTGTATTAAATATTTATCTATGGAGAGTCAGACTAGCCTACCTTGACAGTCTTACATCTGGCTTTAAAATGTCCTTTTTCCATTAGAAAGACCTACCTTTTAAGCTAGAAAGGACAAAACGTTTGGTAAAATACAATGACAATGATGACAGATGGAATAATTTTTTCTTTTCAAAATAAAAGAAATATTTGGAGTGATTCAAAAAGACCTGACTGTTGTTTCTGTTTTCCCGAGCCTTCCAAACAATCTAAATAATATTTCTTCAACTTTTTCTGCTTAGGCACAGAGTAAAAAAAACCAACAACATTATTTTCCCAACTCTGTTTAGAAGTTGTCAAATGTTACATGAGTTATGTGAATTATTTTAAACAGATAGAGCTAAGAATCTACAATTTATCTGACCAACCATCAAGTATATATGTGTTTGAACAAAGATTATTGTGCATTTTAATGGAAAATATCCCGGAAATGTCCTGAGGATTTAAAATTTTATATTGTCCTACCTACAGCTACTGTGGATCTTGAACAGAGTTTAGAAACTTCTAAAAATACTCCAGAAAGCATTTCTTCATTCATAAGCTCCTGAGATTTCAGAGTGTCATCCAATATCTCACAGCTTGCATGTTTAGCTCTGGTGGGACACTGGATCTGAAGTCTGCCATTAAGTTCAAAGCTGCTTATTGCCTGTCTTATTGCATTGACCTCAGGTCAATGCAGTTTAAAGCAAATGAACACATGGGAAATATCCTGGGTTGGTATGACTGAAAGAAAATATCTGTGCTCAAA
Organism: Ramphastos sulfuratus; assembly: GCA_013399055.1. Lineage (NCBI taxonomy): Eukaryota > Metazoa > Chordata > Aves > Piciformes > Ramphastidae > Ramphastos > Ramphastos sulfuratus. The sequence continues at coordinate 10,792 of WBNM01019545.1, forward strand.
CGACAATTTGAAAAATCTTCATATTTTAGAAGTTAAGACATAGTCCTTGAGAGAGATTGAGAGGACTGAGGGCAGTAAACCTAAAAAATGACATTTACATTCTAGCATCTAAAAAGTTTGTACCTTTGTGCCCTTTCAAGTACACTCATTTTCAGAGTTCAGTCTGAATGAACAGAGTCCCACAGTTTATAAGACTCTTGCCAAAAGGGCAGCTGTTTGTTATGGCAGAGGCTGCTGGCATTTCTTGCACACAATCCAACAGGCAAAGGGCTGCTCACATCAATTCTGCCATAGCTATAGCATTCATGTCTGCAAGGTTTAGGACGATTTAAGGCACTCCCATTCCAAAAACAATATGTCAGATATTTCCTGAACATGTTCTCTGTGTCACAGGAATACTTCAACAATGACAAAGTGCCACCATAGCTGAAAGAAATTCCTTTAATTGCATCCCTTCTTTTCATACTCTAATAAAGGCAGTGGGTAAAATCATAGAATCATAGAATAGTTTCAGCTGGAAAAGACCTCTAAGATCGTTGAAACCAACCATCAAACTAATGCCACCATGGCCATTAAATCATGTCCTGAAGTGACATGTCCATGCATTTCTTGAACACCTGCAGGGACCACCTCCACCACCTCCCTGGACAACCTGTTCCAATGCCTGATCACTTGTTCAGGAAAGAAAGTTTTCCTAATATCCAGTCTAAACCTCCCCTGGCACAGTTGCAGGTAATTTCCTCTTGTCCTGTCACCTGATACTTGGGAGAATAGACAGACCCCCACCTCACTCCAACCTCCTTTCAAGGAGTTGTAGAAAGCAGTAAGGTCTCCTCTTAGCCTTCTCTTCTTCAGGCTAAACAAACCCAGGTCCCTCAGCTTCTCACAACACATGTTCTCCAAATTCCTCACAAACTTCTTTGCCTTTCTCTTTACTAGCTCCAGCACCTCAATGTCCTTCTGTGCACACTACTCAAGACGCAACTTCACTAGTGCTGAGTATAAGGGCAAAATCACTTCCTCATTCCTGCTGGCCACACTATTCCTGATCCGGGCCAGGATGCTGTTGGCCTTCTTGGCCAGATAAGCACACCACTGGCTCATGTTCAGAGAGCTGGTATCTTGGTCCCTGGACCCAACTACCTATGAAAATCAAGGTGTTAATAGTTGTCTACACTTGATGTCTGTACATGTGCAAACTTGTGTGTAGTAAGCATACATGCTCCCAACAGCCAATACCTGTATCAGACATGTTCCGTGGTGCTCTTCAGAGTTCTAGTCCCTTGACTGCTCAGTGTGGTGACCTGGCTCTGATTCTCTTACACTCACATTTCCCTGCATTTCTAGTGAGGAGTAACAATGTCTATCCCTGGGAGTCAGGATGTAGCCAGAGTAGGTACCCAGAGTGCAGAGGTTCATAGTAAACTCAAAGGTAGGTTATTGGATAAACTCTTAAATCATATAGAGACAGAGCCTCAGGCACTTAGACCCCTGGAAAAGGTGGGGAAAGCTGTCCAACATTATGGACCCCAAATCATAGAATCACAGAATATTAGAAGTTGGAAGGGACCTCCAGAGATCGAGTCCAATCCCCCTGCCAAAGCAAGATCCGCTAGGGTAGTCTGCACAGCAATGCATTCAGACAGGTTTTGAAAGTCTCCAGAGAAGCAGACTGCACAGTCTCTCTGGGCAGCCTGTTCTAGTGCTCCATCACCCTCACTGTAAAGAAGTTTCTCCTCATATGGAGGTGAAATCTTCTATGTTCAAGTTTATATCTGTTGCTCCTTGTCTTATGGCTGTGGACCACAAAAAGGGATTTGCCCCATCCACTTGACACTCATCCCTCAGATATTTACAGTTTCTCTTCATAGGGGAGATGCTCAAGTCCTCCAATAATCCTCACAGCTCTTTGCTGGACTCTCTCCAGCAGGTCCCTGTCTCTCTTGAACTGGGGAGCCCTAAACTGGACACAGTATTCCAGCTGTGGTCTCACTAGGGCAGAGTAGAGGGGGAGAAGAATCTCCCTAGACCCACTGGACATACTTTTCTTGATGCACCCCAGGATGCCATAAGAGATGTCTAACACAGACCTGACTGACTAGTGGAGTGTTCAGGCTCAATGCCTCCCTAGACTCTCACTCTGATGAGAGCTGACAGGTTTTCCAAGAGCATTTCAGAGCATTGGCACTCTGGATCAATCCTTCCCAAACACTTTCTATGAATGCTGACAGGAGGTATTGGTGAAACTACGGAAGCAGCTGTTTACCTCGGATGATGAAAGATAAGTGCTGAAGATAACATTTATACTTTCATGGCTTTTACTCAACATTAGCTACTGACATTTTTGGTTTACTTTTCGGTTTATTTATATTAATGTTTAGGATATGTTCTGATCTTCCAGTGGTCAAATGCTACAACTGCTAAATGATGATGTGCAAATCAACACATTTCCAGCCTAGTGTGTAGAGAAAATACAGATTTTTTTTTTTTTTTTCCCTACTGGTCTTGGCTGAGATGGAGTTAATTTTCTTCATAGCAGCTCTTACGGTGCTGTGTTTTAAAGCTGTGATGAAAACAGTGTTTAGAACATAGGTATGTTTTAGCTATTGCTGAACAGGGCTTAAGCAGCATTAAGGCCTTTTTCATTTCTCACCCAGCTCTGCCAGTGAGGAGGCTGAAGGTGCACAGAAGTTGGGAGGGGACACAGCTGGGACAGCTGATCTCAAATGACCTAAGGAATACTCCATAACATATGACATCATGTTCAGTGTATAAAGCTGGGGGATGAAGAAGGAAGAGGGGACTTTCAGAGTTATGACATTTATCTTCCCAAGCAAGTGTTATGTGTGATGAATTCATGCTTTCCTGGAGATGGCTGAACACCTGCCTGCCATGTGAATTAGTGAATTAACTCCATCTTTTGCTTTGCATGTACACACAACTGCCCTTATCTCAGCCTACAAGTTTTCTCACTTTCGCCCTTTCAACTCTCTCCCTCATCCCATTGGGGAGGAGCAAGAGAGCATCTGTGTGAGGCTGAGCTGCCTGCCAGGGCTAATCCACAGTACTTTTTGAAGTGCATGTTATGGTATGTTTCCTCTCCGATACTCATTGTACATGCACATCTATCATGTCAGAGCTCAGATGCACTTAGAAATCATCAGCTTGGCATTTCTGAGCTTTTCCAGCTTCTGTCCTCAAGGGTGACATGTGCTGTTTTCCACAGTCTTAGATACACACCGGAAAAGAAAGTAAACAAGCAGAAGAAGGGCACATGTTTGCTACTGCGAGCTAGGAATCAAGGCTGTGGTATACATTTACCAAACAGAAAGCTCTCAGACATTCCGTAAAGATAAATCCAACATCAACTAAAGGATCTGATCTCTCAAGTTCCTGAAAAGAGCAAGATGTACATATCTACCAGGTTACTTCCTTTGGATAAAAATAGTTTTCTTTAATTCCGGAACTGTGGCACTCATTTCAGTTCATCTGTCTTGGTGTACTCCTTGAGTGCAGCTCATTTCCTCAAAGGCAGAGAAGAAGGACTTGCCGCAGTTACTCCATGAAGGCATAAACTGTCTTTGGACATTACAGATACTAAAATTTTACATGGGTTCAAGGGGAAATAGAAATTCACAGAAGAGAAATCCAGAGATTTATTTAAATTCAACCATATGTAGCTCAGAAAGCATCTGAACTGCAAGTGACTGGCAGCAGGGAGAATATTTGGGAAAAGTATTATGTATCAGTGCTTGCTTTGTATGCCTCTTGGCTGGAGCTGGAAGCAGGATACAATGTTAATGAGAACATTGGTCTGACCAAGAACGACTGCTCCTATGTGTTGTATTAGTTAAACTGCCTGCAATTAAAGTCCATTTATAGGTTCCTGGCTAGCCTAAAACATGCAGCAAGTAGGTACAGCCTCCTTTTTCCCCCACCCTGAATGATCTGACACTGCATGCACCTAACTCTGTTGCTGCACAGCTTCTCGTTCTTAACCTGTCTTGTAGGCTGCATGAAAGCAAACAGACACTTTGGTGTCTGCATGGTGAACTGAATTTGGAAACAGCTCTGGCTGTGACCAAGCACATGCTTGCTTGACATCATGAGCATTTCATCAGCCAGGTCAGCTGCTTGATCTTGTTGATGATGGTGTGCAGGAGAGGAGCTGACATCCAAGAGCACAGAATGACTGCTTGCAATAACGCCACAGTCAAAGCAAAACCTGGTGGAATCGCAGCTGGGGCTGCTGGTGATTAACACCACTTCTCCTGCAACTTCTAGCCCACACTTTGATCATTTCCACAGCCCTCAAGGGGACCATGACCTTCACTTTGAAAAACATTGCTGCAGCACAACCAAGCTGAGAGGGGAAGTCCACTGACAATACACAGCTGTAAATCTGGGATGAATAACAAGTTATCCTGGACTAATGGCTGCTTGCTGTTCCTGGTGCACAGGCACAAATGCGACCCATAAGAGCAGATGTATATGTCTTTAAATTAGCCTGCTAGAGTAAAACCCAAATGTGAAAGAAATCAAAAGCAAGGCTTTAAAAGGATATGAAAGAAAATGAGAGTATACACAGAAACTCTCCTGTAAGATGCCGTTTTTGACTTAGGCAGGAACAAGTTTTCTCCATTGATAAATATTCCTTAGAGCATCATTGTCTACTCTTCCCAACATCTTGAATGCTAGAACACATAGAATTCAGATGTCCAAGCAATTTAGCAGGCAGTTCCTGAAGATGTATCTAGCATGCCTGCTACCCAACTAGAAAGAAATTTTCTTTTAATTCATTTAATAAATGTGCATATTTGGAAAAACAAATCTTGGCAAGTGGGAAAATATCATGATGTGTTCCACTGTTTCATGTTAAAGACACAATACAAAATTAAATTACGCCTTTTGGGTAAAAGCATATTGGAAGACAAAACCAAGCCCAAATCTAGAGAAACAGTCTCATGACATTAAATATAACTACATTCCTTTCTTTGGAATTTGCTTTTCTACTCCTTTGTCAGAATGTTCTGCATTTGGCACACCACAAAGCCCCAGTTTCCATAAAGACTTTCAGGCAGGCAACGCTGCCTAACAGCCTGTGCCCTGTGTGGACTGGAACTTACTCCTTTCTGTTTCCACTGTTGTATGTTCTAAGTCATTACTGCTGAAAATGCTGCTATTTCCAGCAGTGTCTATCCTCAGGTCCAGATGGATTTACAGCTGCTTGCACAGAATCTGGGGTTACTGTCTCTTTTTTTTTTTTTTTTTTTTTTTTCCCTCTATTAAAATAAATCTCCGGGATCTGGGGAGAAATTCATAGTATAAGATAAAGGATAACATTTGCTGGTGGAACAGTTGGAAGTGACTGGCCTAAGCTGATACTCTCTTAAAGACACAAATAGCTCTTCTAACAGAAGGTGGTAGAGAAGATGTACACACATCCATACAAACTTCAGCTGAAGCATGCTCATCTTTGTAAATTTTTTTTTTTTTTCTGATGTGAAACTCTTTTTGGAGAGAAAAGAAAGGGAATCTGTTCTTCCTTCATGTTTCAGCAATTGAAAATGGGATGCATCCACAGTGAGTGGATGTATTCCATGGGAAAACCAAGTGCAAGAGAGGATTTCATAAACTTTTGTCTGTGCCATGACTCAGATGTACACTAGAAGTGTTAGCTTTATCTAATAGACCATACAAACCTTACAATGCATTGGAAAAGTTGCTTTAAAGGCTATTTTGTTTCCTTTAATGGATAATTTTCTTTGCCGTGGGTGGGAGGAATGGAGTCTTATACATAGAATCACACAGAATATATCTGCTTGGAAGTAACCTCAAAGATCATCCGGTCCAACACTTGATCCAGCACTGAAGGGTCAACAGTAAACCATATTCCTAAGTGCCAGATCCACACACTACTTGAACAGTATCACAGTATCACAGTATAAGCAAGGTTGGAAGAGACCTCAAAGATCATCAAGTCCAACCCATCACCACAGACCTCAAGACTAGACCATGGCACCAAGTGCCACATCCAAACGTGCCTCCAGGGATGGTGTTTTATCACATCACTGCCCTGCGCAGAACATTCCAGTGTTTGATAACCCTTTCAGTGAAGAAGTATTTCCTAACACCCAGCCTAAACCTCCCATGGCTCAGCTTGAAACCATTTCCTCTGGTCCTGGTACTTACCACCAAGGAAAAGAGGCTGCCCCCTCCTTACTCCAACCTCTCTTCAGGGAGTTGTAGGGAGCAGAGGTCTCTCCTCAGCCTCCTCTTCTCTAAACTGAACAACTCCAGCTTCCTCAGACATCCTCAAAGGCCAGGTGCTCCAGGCTCTTGACAAGCCTTGTTGCACTTCTATGGACATGCTCCAGCACCTCAATATTCTTGCTATAGTGAGGAGCCCAGAACTAAACACAATACTCAAGATGTGGCCTCACCAGTGCTGAGTACAGGGGCATCATGGCAAAGTGTTTCTAATGCAAGTCAGGATGACACTGGTTTTCTTTGCCACCTGGACACACTGCTGACTCACATTCAGTCGACTATCAACCAATACCCCCAGGCCCTTCTTCAAGTTGCAGCTTTCCAACCACACATCCCCAGGTAATACCACTATAGTGGGGGCATCTGCCACAGAGTTAACTGCCATATATAAGCTTGGTTTACAAAAATATCAAACTGGAATGACAAAGTCAAAAGATCACCCAAGATATTATTCCTTACCCATGAAAAGAGCTGGATGTCTGAAAACATTCCTCACTTTACCATCACTTTGTGACATTCCAGTGTTTTATTTATATTTTTATTACTATAAGAAAGATTAGGTTAAAGGTTATTAAATCTGCCACTACTGGTTTTTTTATTATTAGAAAAGAATATATAAAGAAAAGCACATTCTGAGATGCTTTCTAAACTTTCCTAAAAATCCTCTAGCTTGTGTGTGCTACCTATTAGTACTCAATATTCACTTATTTCCATTTCTCAGTCCTGTGATACTATTTGTTCCTTAATCTACCCTTCCTAGAAATACTGGATTTGCTTCACCATTATGCTATTGTTACTAAGAGGGGTTTTTTTTGACATTTTATATTATAAGATGCTGTTATAACTTAGTTAAGCTTTTACAAGTTCAGCTGAAATTTTCCGTGCCTGGTGTTTGCACTAGGCTGTTGTTATTCATTTGTTTTTAAATTTCAGGAGTTATGGTTCAGTTGTTTCTGTGGAAAAAAAAAATCAGGGGAAAAATAACTTAATGCCCACATCAAAAAACTGAGACCATTTCTTGTATGCAAGTTGTCTAATGCTTTAAAGCATGCACATAAAATTTGGCAGGGGAAGGGACACTCCTGCCAGGAGTCCTTTTTTGCTGTCTTTGTGAAAAATTTTCTCATACAGATATAGTAAATCCCTTAATTTTCTAGTAATTATGATTTCTGAAGACTCTTGCCCCACAGAGCAAGGCTGAACTACTCAAGCTCCTAGTGATTACTAGCTGGGCTATGCTGCAAAGCCAGGATAGAGTTACTAGTGTCAGGACAGTAATGGAAACTCAAAATAAAGTGTGGATAGGAACTTAAAGCAGGGCACCTCTCTCTTTCTGTTAATAACACGACTGCCAATAACAAACAGCATGGAAGAGGAAAACAACTGAAGCAGATTTAGATGGAATATGTCCTGAAGATAGGATAAAAATAAATAGTTGAGAGTAATCAGTCTAATGACAGAATAAAACCAGTACTCAGTTCTGCGAGAGACTGACCTTAGAGCCAACTCGCTGAAGGATTAAGTGGGATCAGGCAAGAAACAAAAGGGTTGCAAACTTCTAGGACTTTTTTGGTTTTTTCTGTGGTTTTACTGTTAGACCTGAAAAACTTTGTGTATAAACTGGTGTCCGATTTTATATGAAACCTCTATAACACTTTTGATAATTCTAGGTGGACTTACTCTCGCATTTTGGTGGCAGTATGAAGACCAGAACAGGTTTCTTCAGTTGCCTTAGTTGCTTTCCAAATGCACTGGTAAGAATTATGGCTTTGCACAGGACTGTTACAAGTGTGTTGGGTTCTGGAATGCATCAAGTTGTTCTACAAATTTACAACAGTTCTCAAATGTCATGCATGTGCAGCGAACTCATGTTTTTTTAGCAAGAACAATCAAGTGGTGACCCTCTAGCAGTTTTATATCATGTTCCAAGTGAATCATGGCATATTTGGTTTGCTACATTTTCCTTTATATTGAAGATGTCCTCATAGCAGATGAAGAAAGGAAGGAAACCAGTTAACCAGTTGCTTATTGTATGGGTTAAGCCATACAGAAATATTTGAGTTAGAAATGTCACGAAAACACTGGCTTAGGGGCGTTGCTTCCTTGTGGATGGCATTAGTCTATTTAATCTGCTTTAATGAGTGGGTTTTTTTCAGAGCTACATGAATAGGGTATGTATACCTAAGTAAAACAAACAGAATTGCCAAATAGGGCCAGACTTTTGAGAGTATATACAAAACACTTGATGAAGTGCAAAGTTCACTCCAGGATGGAGTGCTAGATTAGGAGCAGAGAGGGGCATAAGGTCTCCAAGCCATGTCTTACAAAGGCCCCACATTCTGCTCCCTAAATGTGGCTGCCTATGAAGCAGGTGTTGCCCACAAAACCAGGAGCTGAATGGATTACTGAATTGAGAGGCTTCATCAGTCATGCTTCTGCTAACATTGCCTTCCTCACCTAACCACCCATAGAGAAAAATATTATGACTTCCCACCTCTGGGCGGCCATAAGGCCTGAGACTTGTGTCATCCATTTCTAGAGAAAGATTTTTAAAAGAAAACAAACCAAACAACCCTCTCAACAAAACTACATCAAGACACATACAATAACATTTGCAAACACATGCTGGGCCAACTTCTAATCTCAGCTGAACTGTGAAACTCTGCAAAAACTGAGGGAGCTGGAAGAGAAAGAGGAAGAGTACCGATGGGAGAAGAGGCTGAAATGAAGAACAAATGCAGACAGGATGATTAATTTATTTCAGAATGGACAGAACCACTAATCCATAACTGTCTGTAATGGAACAGACACATTTTTCCATGTATACAATGTTCTGATTTGGTACAGAAACATTCTGTGAATTTGAATAGGAGGGCAAGAGGGAATGAGACAGTCTTTCTGGCCTGGGCTCAGAAAAAGGGTATGATTTGTCTTCAGTGGGACTTAAGAATATGCTGTAACATTTTCCTGAATGCAGTTTCTATCAAGATGCTTCATCCATGAAAATGTTCAGAAGTCTCTGGGTAGTTAACAGTGGTACTTCATGCTAATAACCAAATGATATTTTGAAACTTAACTCTGAGTGCTGGTTTATCACTTACTAACATCAAAGCACAGATTTGTTTATACAGTCTAGGCCTGTTGGTTGCTCCAATTTTATGTTGTTATAATCCATTTGAGTGGATTGAAACTAGGAAATATGGCCTGGTATGCATGTAGAACTTTTGATTAAAGAAAATACCCAGCAACAACACTACCAAGAGAAGAAAATCAAGCACTGAAGTGAAAGGGAATGGCAAAATCAAATGCTTTTTAATCATCATGAACATGGACTTCCTGCATGCATGCATTCATTCTACTGCAACTTTTAATTATAGGTCATCTATTAGATTTTCTACACAAAAACTCTGCTTTCTTCCAATGGACAGAAAAGATGGGGCTACTCCTTTTTTTTTTTTTTTTTTTTTTTTTTTTTAATTAAAATACCCTATTGCTGTCTTCAACTTATGTGCAGTTGTCTCATTCCTACAATACCTCCATTTCTCAAAGCAGATGGCATTGATCTCTCAGTAAAGAACCACAAGGCCTGCTGATTAAGGTATTTAAAAATACCTTGAGATAAAGCCCAGTTATCACAAGTTAATAGTCAGGAGCCATCTACTAAAAATGCATAAGAGGATGTAAAATACAGGAGGTATGGTGTTTGCACTGGGACTGGAGATCTGGGATTTACTCCTAGTTTTGGCATAGTCTTTCGGGATGACTTCCAAGATTTCCTCATAATTAAAATCTTTGAAGGACTAGGGCCTTTCTAAAATAACCTTCCTGCTTTCCTTATTTAACACATCTTGTTATTGTGGCAGGGATAGTTTCAATAGTGTTTTGTGGGTTTTTTTTGATATCTATTATAAGAAGGGCTTCTAAGTGGCCCCTTCAGCAGCAGAAATGGTTAACAAAAAATATTTAATTTGTATCCTCTTCTTTGATATTCTTCATTAAGTCCTCTTATCAGGTACAACATGAAAGTCATACCAATATGAATCACGTCATGACCAATACTTTCATTATTATCTAGATAGAATCATAGAATCATTAAGGTTGGAAAAAAACTTTAAGATCATCAAGTTTATGACAAGACCACCATGCCCACTAAAATATATCACAAAGTGCCATGGCTGCACATTTTTTGAACATCTAGATCTGTTATGGAGGGGATTTTTGGTGGTGGGTTTTTCTTTTTGTTTGGTTGGAGTTGTGGTTCTTTTTGTGTTGGAGGTTTTTTGTGGTTTTATTTTGGTTTGGTTTTTTTGGGTGTGTATGTTTTTGTTTTGCTTTGTTTTGTTTTTTTTTTTCTCCTGTGGCATACTGTCAACTATTTGCAAGACATAAAAATGGATAGTGTGATAGTACAAGAACACAGCCACAGAAATTATTTCTAAGATCAAAAACACTTTGCCTAATCATGAAGTCATATGGCAAGAGATAAGATTTCACACAGACTGTCATTAAATTAGAAGTAATACCAACATTAAACTTGTATACCATAACAAAGCAAGTGTGCCCAGAGTCACTCCACATTCAAAGGGCTCCAACAAAAGAGCCTTTCTGCTTTATAGCTGGAGCACTAGAAAGGAATCCTACCTGCAGAGAGAGGGGAGGGTTTCTGACATGTCCCTCATCTATTATACCTTGTTTTCAACATGTATCACCCATTTCTTGAACTGTCTCTGCTGTCTCCATATCTTAATGGATATAGCCTAGCTCAGTGATGTGAGCTGTCACATGAGAAAATGTTTGTGTGTTGCGGTTGTTAAGAGTGCAGCTTTCCAGTGCTGCTATCCTTCAAGGCTGAAAGAAATATATGGCCAAACTCTGGGCTGTGGAAGTTATAGAAATTCAGTGCAATGTCTTGTGGAGAATAAAGTTTGCAAAGATTATTAATTCATAGTATTAATCTAAAATACTGTCAATGAGCATTGGGAAGCCTGTACTGGACAGAATGGTGTAAAACCATTAACCTGAAATACTTCTGGAGAACCTTCCGTTCAGCACAGTGCCTGCATTCATGTACATTTTCTCTCAAAGGAATGAGTGGAATTATTTGCTTTGTCTCCCTCTCCAGCCTTTTGTTGGCCTACCAGAAAAGAGTGCTTGGGGGGGTTTATATTTTGACCAATGAATGCACAAATTGCCCATTTCCTTAGGTGCCCACTCATGATTCTGCTTCATGAAGACAAAGGTCATCTCTAGGCACATGGAAATTAATTGTGCTGATGGGAAAACACATTCCACTTTGTCACATTTTTTCTGAAAAGCATTTTTTAAATGCTGACATTGTTAGTAAATTTAATAATACATTTTATCAGAAGGGCTGTTGAGAAAACTTCCAGTGCTTGTACAAGCCATGTTTTCATGGATTTGTTGAGAAGGAATCATCAAAATACTGGTTGTGTTGTTTCATTTCCATTGCAATTTTGAGGAACAGTTAAACCCATAATGCTAGATGTAGCAATATCCATGGATACAGATGATGCAGAAAGGGAAAACAGTGGATGGAAGCACATCAAGCTAACAGTATCCAGAAACTAGAGCCACTTCAGTGCTAAGGCCAGAAAGGATTAGTGATCTTTTCCTCGACTGGGAACAACATTCAGGAGGCCTTCTACATGACAATGTCCACGAGGATTTAGTATCTTTATGTGTTGTGTTATGGGCAAGATGCCAAAATGTGCCTGTCTCAGAGCCTCAGGACTCATACTGAAATTGACAAAAATTAACGTTTGCCTCTTTTCTAGTGCCCCAGTAAGGACCTGCTCTGACACAGGTTCAGAAAGTTAAATTAATTAATAGGTTTAATTTATTAAAGTGACTTGGGATTGCCAGTGATAAAGGTACTAACTGCAAGGGATCAAGCTTGAGTTAATAAAACTTGGATAACATGCATCAAAGTCACAGACACAAATCATGGCAACACCTCTAACATATCATAAAAATAGTAATGTGGTAAAAGTTAAGCCAGAGATTGCATGCACAGTTCTTACCGAGAAGGCATCCCTGTCCCAGATGAAGGAAAAGGGACACGGCCTCTGTGCTCAGGCCAGTGTAGTCACTGCTGTGATATTTAGGCACTGAGTTTTCAGGACAGGAGTTCACAGCCCCACATGAGTTCTTTACTCAGGAAAAGGTGAAAAGTTATGCAGGAATACAGGAAAAAACAGTGTGCTGAGTAAGAGCTGCCTAAACCAGGTGAACAGAAATGGTCAAAAGAGTGCAGCAGCAATAGCCCCATCATTTAAGCAATTATGTGAGAATACCTGCTGAGCCACTTGGATCCTTATAAGTCCATGGGATCAGATGGGATCCACCCTAGGGTGCTAAGAGAGCTGGCAGATGAGCTGACCAAGATGCTCTCCATCATTTATCAACAGTCCTGGCTCACTGGAGAGGTCTCTGAAGACTGGGAGCTGGCCAATGTGATGCCCATCCACAAGAAGGGCCAGAAGGAGGAACCAGGAAATTCCAGACCTGTCAGCCTGACCTCAGTGGCAGGCAAGGTTATGGAACAGGTCATCTTGAGTGCCATCACACAGCACCTACAGGATGGCCAAGGGATCAGGGCCAGCCAGCATGGGTTTAGGAGGGGCAGGTCCTGCCTGACCAACCTGANGAGATATTGAGATACATGAGGAGAAACTTCCCTGCTGTGAGCATGCCAGAGCAATGGACCAGGCTGCCCAGAGAGGTTGTGGAGTCTCCTTTGTTGGACACTTTCAAGACCAGAGTAGGGCAACAAAGCTGGTGAGGGGCCTGGAGCACAAGCCCTATGAGGAGAGGCTGAGGGAGCTGGGGTTGTTTAGCCTGGAGAAGAGGACATTCAGGGGTGATTTCATTGCTGTCTACAACTATCTGAAAAGAGGTAGCCAGGTGGGGGTCAATCTCTTCTCCCAGGCAACCAGCAACAGAATGAAGGGACACAGTCTCAAGTTGTGCCAGGGGGGGTATAGGCTGGGTATTAGAAGGAAGTTCTTCACAGAGAGAGTGATTGGCATTGGAATGGGCTGCCCAGGGAGGTGGTGGAGTTGCCATCCCTGGAGGTGTTCAAGAAAAGACTGGATGAGACTCTTAGTTCCATAGTGTAGTTGATTGGCTAGGGCTGGATGATAGGTTGGACTGGATTATCTTGGAAGTCTCTTCCAATCTGGTTGATTCTATGATTTCATGTGTTTAGCTACATGACTTGTTCCTTCTGCCATCCAGGGTTACTGCTATTCCTTTCTTTAGAAGAAAATTAAGATGGGGAAAGACATGGAACCGTGCTTTATTTCATATGACATTATGAGGGCTTGAACACAGACTCAAAAAGGATAAGCCCCACAAACCCAAGGGGTTTAAGACCACTTTTGTCCCTTCCTCAACCCTAAGGACCGAGCTCTGATGTGGAAACTGCAATCCTGAGGAAAGCCATACAAGAGAGGCAAGGCCAGAAACTGAGCAAATACAGAACTTTTTTTTTTTTTTTTTCCCCTTGCCCCTGAACACAGGCACATAGATTCCAGCTGTGGGGCCTCAATTTTTTTTCTGGATTTCAGCCTTGAGTTCCTTACTTGGCAAAGCATTGAGGGATGCTCTTAGGATTCTCTGGATTGCTGGGACTGCAACTCTATTCCTAAAGATCTAAAGAGGCTGCCAGATTTTTAGAGGAAATTAACACATTTACAACCTCTAGGGAATTAGGTGGAAACCCCAAGTTGTTCCATACCTCTTAAAAATCAGACTCCTTTTTATTCTGATGCCTAAACATGGATCTAAATGTTTAATTTAGGCTGTGCACTTGAGAGCTCTGTCATTAAAACCTCCACTAAAATCCTTTGTTTAATAGAGTCACCAACCCTCATCTGGCCTTCCCATAATGTGAAACTTCCTCCTTGATGGCTAAAGACCAGCAGAGCAGAAGAGGCAGCCAGAAAGGCAGGTAGCCAAGGGTAGTGGGGCTCCAGGCAGTGGTGAACCTGGAAGCCACTGTCCTTGGTTGTACCCAGTGCTCTGCTGGCATTCACCCATGGCACAGGCCTGTGGGCAGCTCTGCAGTGACAGAAACAACCCAAGAGGGAGAAAGGACAATCTGCTTGATGAGGGTTGGGGGCAGAACAATCCAATTTGGATTAAATAATCCCCTTACTTTTACTTATGAAAAACCTTTGTAAAGGCAATGTGAGCCTCTTGAGACAAAGTAATCATAGAACCACCTGGTTGGAAAAGACCTTAAGATCAAGTCCAACCTAACATTTATCTGTACATAACTGTTAGACCATGTGCCTAAACTCCTCATCCAAATGCCTTTTAGACACCTTGAGGGGTGATGACTCTACTGCCTCCCTGGGCAGTCTGTTCCAGTGCCTAATAACCCTTTTGGTGAAGAACTATTTCCTAATATCCAACCTGATCCTCTCCTGGTACAACTTAAGTCCATTTCTTCTCATTCTATCACTTGCTAATTGGGAGAAAAGGCCAACCCTCACTCCTCCACAACCTCCTTTCAGATAGTTGTAGAGAGCAACAAGGTTTCCCCTCAGGCTCCTCTCCAAACAAAACAAACCCAGCTCCCTAAGCTGCTCTTCACAGGACTTGTGTATGTGATCCCTCATCAGCCTTGTTGCCTCTGCCTGGATACTGCTTACTAGCAGCTGCAAACCTCCATGTGGGCACTCTGTAACTATCCCCCACATAATCTGGAGTTTTTATTGGGAAGTTGAATCCTTCCTGAATTCACCAGTCAAGAGGGGAGAAGGAAGCTCAGTCCCCAAAGCTGGCCAGGAGAGGATCATGGTCAAGACCCTCTGCTGCTGTGCAGGCACTGATAGCTGTGCAAAGAGGGATACAGCTTGTCAGCTCCAAAGTAGCAGGGACAGGGACTCAGTATGAATGACCACCAGTTCACTGGCTGGAAAAGATCAAGGCTACTTGAAAACATATATAAAAAATAGTCTTGCTTTTGCCCTAAACACAGAGCATGTTACTCTTCTATAGATCATGTTTTGCCAATAAAGGCTTTTAACAATTGAAAGTAGTGTCTCGCTATTTCTTTGTGAAAGACGCTGAGTTGGTAGTCTTTAGGACTGAAGCCTTTTATTGAACACAGAACATTTGCTGGGATAACACAGCCAGAAGTGATGCTGTCCCCTCCCATTTTATACTGCACAAAATGAAGAGGCTGCTGTACTAATACTGACTGTATCCAATTAGGAATAAAAAAAAAAATAACGTTCCCACCATTAAAACTGCTTCTGGAATTCCTCAGGGTTCCCTTACTTTTATGATTTGTCTGTAAGCAGTTAATTTAATACTCTGATGATATTTATAAACTGATATACAGTACTATAAAAGATAGCCTTCCTTCACAATTTTGGACAATTGCCCATGGGCTTGCAGTCTCTTCCTCACTAGCTATATTACATTATTCCTCTTCAAGCACAATATTGTCTATGTAAAACTTGCTATTCAAAAAATGTTTATCATTCACTGGAAATTACCTATGTACTACCTATCAGTTCCTGCCTGAGCTGCTTGGCGGGGCAGCTGCATTGAGCAAGGATTGAGAAAAAGTGATCAGGCTTTAAGAAGAGCTGAGTTGGTGCAATAATTTCACAGATGGCCAGGCTACAACTATACACAATCCCAGAGTGAATTCCTGACCTGCTACACCTTTTTTATCCATGGGTTTTTCATCTTACAGCAAATTGTGGCTAGCCTGTCTAGCAGAGATTTCCCTAGAAGATCCAGTTCCTGAAACCTCTCACTGACTACAGTTATATGGGATTTGCAGGACTTTAAAAGTTAAACCATGTCTTTGAACAAAATCTCTCAGCCGAAGTCTGAACATCAGGGACTTCTGGACTTCAGTTACATTGTGGTATTCTTCTAAATGGCTATTGCTCCACTCCTCAGTTCTACAAATCTGAATTTGTTCCTAAAATGGTCCCTTCTTGGGCTTCAGCTCTAAATAACCTGTAATACTGAGCAATCATACTTGGAATACTGGACCTGGCCTAGCTAAAATCATTATCAGCTTCCTGGAGTGCTTCTAGCAGCATCAACAGTATCATTACCCTCCAAAGTCAGATTACCATAGCATCATATATTCCCTGGAATTCACTGTTAAAGCTTCAGCTCTTTTCCATTTTCCATATTTCTTCCATCCAGAGGATTTTCTGGAAGGAGAAGAGGTGACCCGAACACATATCCAGTCAGGATTTTTCTTGAATGAATCAGGGGGGTGAGTATGATAGGCAAGGAGATAAAACCTTTTAAGTAACCCAGAGGAGATCTTTTTGATGTGAGGATCAAACACCTTATTTGGTATACAGGTCTTGTCCTCCTTTCCAGAGAACAAAAAGATGTTCATGCCACAGCACACAGCTTTAATGAACAATGAAACAACTTGCAGGAGCGCTATATTGCCAAATTCCCAAATACTCTTTTGCAGAGTCTGGTTCATCTAACCAGTCATTCAGCTGTATTTTAATGAAGATCTGCCTAGACTTCCTGGCCTAGTGAAATAATATTGTTTAAGCTCTCACAGCACTGTTTAGGAGGAAAACGCCCAGACTGGACTATGTTATAATCTGTAATACTATAACACACTTTTTTTTTTTTTTTTTCAGCTTCAACTGCATTTGAAATCTTGCTATAAAGGGAAATCGGAATATGAGACCTTTGTTGAGAACTTTTCTTCTGGAATATACATCTTACAAGAGAAGTGCTGACTTGGAGCTCAGAGAATTGAGAAAATTGAAAATTACACAGCGTAAAGACACTGAGAACTGCTGCTTTTTGGTTTTTTTTTTTCCTGTGGAGATCTGTGCAGGTTCAGGGGAATGTCAGCCTAGTAATGCAGTAACTTTGCTGATGAAGGCCTATCGCTAAAGGAGGATAACTTCTTTTCTTTCTATGCAACTTTGTCTCACAGAGGCCAGGCAACATCATCTGCATCTTTGTTGTTACTTTGTTCCACTGAGTTAAGTTTGGACATTGAGCAATCAAATCACCAGTGCTCATAAGCTGTAATTTTCAGTTTTCTAAGGAAGATACGTGAAATGGAAATTGGCAAACTTGTGATTCCACTTCAGGGTGTCTGGTGAAAATATTTTGGATCAGTAACATATCTGAGAGAAGACTGAAGAATTGGCCAGACGTTGCGCATACAACATGCCAGAAAAGCCAGAGCAGCATGCACTCACAATTTGAATGCTTTTAAGGTTTTTCAGTTCTCTTCTAATTAAACTTTTCTCTCTTTCTGAAGTGTGGGTTTATAGAACAGTTATATAGAAAAGCTGGAATTATCCTCTAACTGACAGCTCTATCCTGGGGATTATTTCCCCTTCAACATAAACATTTGTCTTGAACATTTTTGTAAAATTACAGTAGACTAGAAAGTTGCCAAATATTTAGTGGTTTTGTGAAGTTGTTTGGTATTCATGTCTACCACAGTTCTACAGAAAGCAGTTCTAAATGCCATTTCTTTTGCCATACGGCAATCTAGAGAGGAGTGCAGGATAACTTTAAAGATGTGCTAAACAAAAATGTTTTGAGGTGCTTTTATAACTGTTTTTAAAAAGAAGCCTTTGCAGAGGTTGGTTTCATGCCCTGCCAATATTTATTACAGTGTTTACCATCAGGACAGTGACTTTGCACATGTTCAGTCAATTCCAAAGGACGATGCTGTAATGTTTTCAGCTCTTGAGCTTCCTGCCTTCCTGAGAGTAGATTGGTGGCTGACAAAAGCTCTCCCCTTCCCCACCCTTGTTTACATCTCCACTAGCCCATGGCAGAACTGGGACAACAGAACGCCAGAGTTTCAACTCTCTTTGATTCTTCTCCAGATGCATCTCACATGGGGCAAATCTGGGGTCATGTCTGGCCTTTAAGGAGCACAGGCAAGGGAAGAGAGTGTGAAAGAGAATCATAGATAAACACAGATTGCTGACTTCTCATTCAGGCAAGAGTAGAGTAAGCACCCAGAGCTGCACAGACCCACCTTCTCTTTCAACCAAAGGTGACTTGATCCATCTTATTCAGACGCCTAATTTACTGCTTTTGCTCTGTAGCTTCTAAACTAGACAGAGCTGGAGTCTTAGTGCTGGTCACAGCTACTGGCCAGCTAACATTACATTTGAAACAACAGCTTAGTTCTAATGTCAAGGTCATGTTCTTCCTCAGTTAGCATCTGTTGTTGGCTTGGCAGGATGGGGCACACTATGCTTCCACACCTGCACACTGTAGAGCTCTGAGAAACACACTTTCCTGATCTTCTGTGGTGTCACTTTACCAGCCTTTTTTGTTGTTGTTTTGTTGTTTTATTTTGTTTATTTGTATAAGTACCAGAAAGGTGCTTAGCTGGTAGGATCACATACAATAATTTATACTACTTAAGTGTAAATGTTAAAATTGGAAGCATTGAGAACAGAACTGAATTTATTTTAGACTGTAGCTGGACTCTCAAATTAGCTATTCTGTAATTCCAATTCAGTTTCAGGAATGCCTTTCTGGGAAATCCTAAAAACTATCTGAGGACAGCTTTCAGTAACCACATATTATATGGAAGATTTTGCCTGGAAAACCTGGAGAAAAGTCCCCAGAGACTGTGATCTCTCAAGAAAAGTCAACCTATGGGAAGCAACACAACTCACTACTGTCAGCAGGGTTTTGAATTCCTTGAGGGGCTCAAAGGAAGGTTCCTGTTGTGCTGCTGTGAAACATCTTACTGGAGACTCTATGAAGTATCTTAGACACTCATGGTCACAAATAAGACTTGTTTCTTACTATGTACTTTTCAAAAATCAGATGCTAAATTTTTATGTTTATGCACTACAAGCTCTGACATATAGAAAAGAATTAAGTGAGAACAGACTTTGTTTATTTTTACCAAGAAATGATGATATGCATAGCAGCTTTTCTACTTACAGGCCTGCCCTTTTGTTCTCACAGACTGTTTGGAATGAATATAAAGAGAGGCCAGATTGCTGGACAGACAGCAATATTTCCTCTACTGTTCAGAGGCAAAGTACCAGCTACTTACCAAAGAATCACTATTAAGAACAACAAAATAATAATAATTAAAAAAAAAATAATCATAAGTTCACTTTCAGGTCTTGAACATTTACCCTCAATTAACATTTACTTGCACATTCAGAAACATGTGAGTGGCCATAGACAACAACCATCATGCTCACAGTTTGGTGTTCACAAAAGAAAAACCAGCAGTGACTTCTGTCTGTGTCAGATTGCTGCTCGCTGTTCTCACTCTATGTCTGATTTCAGCTTTTGATATACCATCATTTAGTTCTGCTGTGTCCTCTCCTCCTGCTCTGCCCTTCCACCTCACTGCAAAAGCCAATGTGATACACAGGCTTCCAGCATGGCTTGTGGAATTTAAGGGGTCAGCTAAGGTCTCTGTGTCCAGTTTCCATCCATTACTAAAGAACTACCACACTACCACATCTCTCTGATGCATACAAGTTACTGACTTAAGCACCATGATTTTCCACTTCTTAGGTAGTTAGGTTATGTATTTATTGCTCACATCAGTACAAGATTGCTGGGTTTTTTGTCCAGGTAACTCTTAACCATTTACCATGGTTTCAACCTTATGTAATTATCTTTCTGAAAATCAGTTTCTGCTTGGGGATCTCATCAACTTGGTTCCACAGTAAAGTAGAGAACTTCAGGTGGACTAACTGCATCCTGGCTAGGCCACAACCAAAGGGTATTCATGAACACCTAAACATGTTTTGTTATTGGCTGACTAATTGCCAGTGCTTCAAACACATTTTGTGCTACTCCCTTCTAAGCTTCCAAAACCTGGTATAACTCTTTATGCCTGGTGCATAATTCATACTTTGTGAGAGATGATTTTCAAATACACACAGCCAAACCCAAATTAAGAAATGCTAACACTCTCTCGATCTCTACTTCCGTCCACTACCAAAAAATCCTACTTGCTGTCTGCCAGATACCCTTATTTGAGAAAACTTGTAGCTCTATTTCTGTTGGTGCAATTCCACATCCTTTACTAGGAATAGGATCAGACATGCAGCAAGCTTCTGCACTGGAGATGTCCCAATACACCATATCTACTGTAAATGTCAGCAGCAATACAAGCTGCATCACAAAAATAGGGTAAACAGCATAGAAAGGGTGAGATTTAGTTATTTTAGGTCTCTATATGGCAATCATTGTTCTTACTAAACTAAAAAATGTAGGGGAATTAAAAGGAGCAATTAGCACCATCAAGAATATATGTAAGTCAAGAGAGCATTCTCATATGGATACAAGCATATTACTGTAAGATACATTTAATTCAAGTCTTGATGATAGGCATATTCCTAAGAGTTTTCACAGAAGGAACAATGAAACCTCATTTCAAATTCAGAAGGGCTTGCAAGACTTTGGAGTGAAAGCCTTTCTGATACATTTCAACGTTTCTCATGTTTTGGATAGTAAATCAGGTCTCTTGCTTCCTACCTGGTGCTGAGTGTTTTCTTCTGTTACTGAAGATAGTGGAAATTCAGGATATACTTCAAGTCCAAGGGGCTTTCAGCACCTCTGAAGGGCAGTACCTCTGTCAACATGAACACAAAATGAAGTTACATTTTGGAAAACATACATTCTGAGAAATGTTTGACCAGAAAACATCTATGTGTGCCTAAAGTCAGAAGAACATGCAATAGTAGTCTTTTAATTACCCATGAATTTTAATCCATTATGTCGACTAACATTTTAATACTAAAGTATCTCCTTAGTCTTGCCAGTGCCTGATGCAAATTGGAGAGAAATGTATTTTTTTCCACTCCATAAACTCTACTCCAGGGTTCATTTAAAAGTTGTATGTTCATTTGCCCTCGAATTCAACAGGGGATGAGGATCAGCACAAGTGAGATCATTCTGTCTACTGTTACACTTATTTTCTGCCACTTCCATGTTATAGATGAAGTTTTAAGCAATAACCTTCTGCTGTCAGTGTTCTTGAAAATATCTGCAGACGTAGGCTATTTCCCAGAAAATACATTGACATTTACAAGTGAGTCCTTGTATGTGCATTTGTAGTGGTGCCAATAAAACTCCATTCCTTGCAGTTCTGAAAATGCTTCATACTGAGCCTGCAGTAATGACTGCACAGGGAGACGTACATGAGATTTTTCATTCTTTCTAAACATAGGCAGCATTCTCCCTCTCCATGTACTTTCACCCTTATATGCTTTCAATGTAATTTACTCCCCCCCTCCTTATCTCGTTGGTGGTGGCAAATCAGTCTCCCAGGCCACGTGGAATGAAGGGGAAATCACTGCCACTCTGAATCCTTTCAACGTTATTTCATGTTTTCAGATAACCAGAAGTACAAGCAACAGAGTTGGATGATTTGTGGCAACTGAGTAATACACTGACACACAAAACAGAGATATGTGTGCCTTCAGTCATCATCATTGCTAACATTGGGCAGCTGGATAAATTTCAGACCCTGAATTCTCATATTTTTTTGATAAACAGTTCTAAATTAGATATACATGAGAAGGGAAGCTGGATCTCAAGTTAGCTAGCTGATTCTAGATTTATCAGGACTGGATTTTGGCATCTGTGTTTTGATCTTAACAAAACCTCAGCTGCTGTATTTTACTTTTGCTTGACAAAATTAAAAATCTGGTTACAGGACTTTTATCTTACAAGAAAGAGAAATGTTATGCTCTTTCCAGACAATTCTCTAAATAAAACATTATTGTATTTTAAAAGTATTTTTCTGTAATTCTCAGACAATATCAGGCATTATACATGTACCTTACTATTAGTGTTGGTGCTCACACCTGAAAAATAACCCCAAATGCCATCAACGTAAGTATAGATGCAGGTGATTAATAAACCCTCTTATTGCTCAAACGCACAGAAAACAAACTGTCATTCAGCAAGGCTGCAATTGCAACAGCCTTCTGAACACTGGGTCTCCTAAGTCTAACTTTGACTAGATGTTATTCCTATACTGTATTATTTACTATTCAAACTTGATGTGGTAGTCTGGGGGTGGGGGGAAACTACAGAGACAAAGTCCCAGGGGATGAACCTGATAGTCCCAGGATGTTGTAATATTGTTATTCTACTCCACTTTCAGTATCATAGCTTGTAAGGCAGTGCCTGGCTGATACTGCTCTCTTCTCTTCCCCTGACTGCCTTTCCTCCCTTCACATCTCTCTCTGTGCAGAGTGTCCCTACTTACCTCATGGTTTGTGTGGGAGATGGCTCCTGGCTGGCAGGGAATTTTGAGCTACATCATGCAGCCTGCTGAGGCCTTGTAGCCCTAAGCTGGGGAGGGCAGTTTTGGCCTACTCTCAGGCCTGCTGAGGGTGGAAGGGGCGGAGGATTCTAGAAGGTTTTAGTTTGATAGACTTGGCCTAGCTTGTGGATGCATTCATTCTACCTGATTGCCTTTTGCATATATGCACCTGTAAACAGAATCCCTTTAAGCTTCCAGTCAGTGTGCAGTATCTTCATTCTTAACTCTCCAAAAGGAGTAAGTGGCATTTCTGTCCTCCAGCCCTGGGTAGGTTGTGACCCTAAACTGGGACATTTTAGAATCTGTTTCATCTTCTCATCCAGTCTGAATGTCTCCTCACTGCAGATTCTATAATTTCAGAAGTAGAGTACTTCTGTTCTGCTATACAGAGAACTTGAAATTACATGTTTGCCAATGTAGCTATTTGTGTATAAATATCCTAAGGATTCCATAATTACTGTTTGATTTTTTGTTTTTTAAATCAGTATAGCATTCATAGAATCATAGAATGATGTGGGTTGAAGGGGACCTAAAAGATATGTAGCTCCAACCCCCTATTATGGGGAGGGGCACATCCTCCCAGACCAGGTTGCTCAAGGCCCCATGCAAATTACATGCCAGTTTCTCTTGGATGAATCTACAAGAGTTTCCTCTTTGCTTGCACAATCAAACTTTAATATCCTGGGCCAGTGTCAGGCTCTGGGTAACTGACACTCAAATGGAACAGATGGAGTTAGAGTAATCATCACAGTCTGTTCCCATGGTTATACAGAGCTATCAGTATATTTTTTCAAGTAACAGATTAAACGTTTACTAGAAAAGGAAAAAAAAACCAACAAAAATTACATCCTATCATTTCAGATAACTAAAACTGCAGCTTCCAGTTTATTTATACCAAGATTCACCCAAACATACCAAGATGCAGAAAGACTTTGCTAGTTGAACAGAAGGGGAGGGGGCAGGCTACCTGCAGCTTCAGCTGGAGTAGCCATGCTGGAGGCTTCTCTGTGCCTCATAGCAAAACAGCTGCAGGTGTGTGCTGGCTCCCAGTCAGGAGGTGTGAACAGAAGGGGAGCTCACCTGTGAGATGGGCTCAGCTGTTCTGGCCAAGCTTTTCTCAAATACTCTTTATTGAAACAGTTTATTTTAAGAGCAAGACAGGGAATTTGTGTATGCATTTTCACCTGGTGTCACAAAGCATTGCTGTGCTTTTCCACAAATAGGCTAAGGTAACTGTGCATTGTATTATTCTCAGTAAAACTCTTTATCTCAACCCAGAGGGGTTTTTTGTTTTTTTTTTTTGTTTGTTTGTTTGTTTTGGTTTTTTTTGTTGTTGTTGTTGTTTTTTGGGTTTTTTTTGTGGATTGTTGGTTGTTGTTTTGGTTTGGTTTTGTTACTTTCTGTCTCTGTGGCAGGGAGAGGGGATTGTGAAAGTGGGCTGTGTTAACCGAGAACAGTCCACATTTGGCTCCCAATATTTGGCTCAAACCCCATGACTCTGGGATTAAGAGTCCCATGCTCTACAGACCGAGCTAGCTGGGCTGACCACAGACTTTTTCCAAACATTTCACCAGCTTGTCAGGATTTCGCACTTGCTCAGAGGTGAAATTCCAAAACACCAGAGGTTTTCTGTCCTAGGCACTTGCCCATATTCACCCACACACCCTGACACGCATAATTATCCAGCCTCAGTACAGACCTTCAGGTAGTATTCTCTGTAGAAGGCCTGTGTTGCCCTGGACAAAGTCTGGCCCACCAGTAACCAGCACAGCAACAGCACAGCTCTATGCCATTCTCCTAGGGTAAAACACCAGCACCAGAGAGAGCACATACAGTATCCCAATACATTGACCCTAGCCACCCCTGGAAAATAAATGCATCTACATAGTGACTATACCATAGGAAAAAAAAACAAACCATATATAAAACTTTCTTAACAAGCCTCAAGTCTTAATTGAATCCTCTCATTATCTTCCTTCTTATTATCTCCTCCTTTTAGTCTCCTGCCAAAATCAACTGTCTTAGTTACGACAGCTGCTTTTCAAGTTGCATGCTGGGACGCCAAATAATGGACAGTCCTGTGTTGCCACAGCTCACTCTTACAAGCCCCCTGCTCTCCTGATACAGACAGGAGGGAAAGGAACACAACTCCTTCCCTGCTCTGGGTTTTACTGGGAACAATACAATATACAACTACCATAGCCTATTTGCAGAAAAGTGCATCAAAATGCAAACAGCATCGGAAGCCAGTGACCATCCCCCAACCCACAGTCCAGAGCCCCAGACAAGACCACACCCTAAAAACCAGAAAGCAGAAGCAGCAACTGAACAGGAAGCCTCTCATTTTTGTTACCCTTCTCTGGGCCCACTCCATCAGGTCCATATCTTTTGATGTAGAGATGAAGTTTTCTGATTTAGTGAAAGTTTGAATGTTATAGCTGTTCTGAGGGCAAGATTAGGGACACGAAGCTGTCTGTTTCAGTAGGTTGAAATAAAGGTCCACTTGAATCATGGCTTCAAAAACTTCACAGTAGCAAAACAGTTTCCATCCAAAACTTAATGGAATTAGAAGGCAAGTGTCCATACAGACACCAGGGAAATAACAGCTATTTGGCAACAGCTTTCTTGGCTATAACTCTTCCAGATCATCCCTCAATTTTAATTTGTTATCCTTTACCAACTTCAATCAATCATTAACCAATTAATTAATTATCTGAGGTGACCATCTACATTCTTTAAAAAAAAAAAAAACAAAAAAAAAGAAAAAACCCACAACCGAAATGTGATTTGTTCCTTCTGTTTCAGGGATTGAAAACGGGGTTGAAAAGTTGGTATATAATTGACCTCAGCAAGAAACAAGCCAGGTCCTACACTGATGGGAACAAATCTGGTCTCCTAGGAAAAGAATGTATGAGACAAAAGTGCCCTTTTATCTTGTGACTGTTTTTTCCTTAGACAGAGTAGAAAAATATTAATTGAGAGAGGTTAGGCCAGAAATACAGATTCCACAGGGGAAAATTAGAAAACAAAGCTGATAAGAAACAAACATAATAAATGAATGAAAGTGATGAAAAGTGACTGCAGATTGGGGGCGGGGGGAGGACGGACTAAACAAAAAAACCTTAACCAGATGAAACCAGTAACTTCAAAAAGGATCTAGATGTCACAGAAAACAAATCAGTGAAATACTAAGAGAAAAAACAAGTGAAAAATGAGATGCCCCTGAGAACTGCAGGCTAGGAGAATGACAGCTATGAACAGGGAGCTAGTCAAGAGTAAGTAAAAAAGATTAGAAGATGAAGCTTATATTTTAATTGGCACCAAGAGAAAATGACTGCAAATATGGCAAAAACATTTAATGCCGTGTAAAATACCAGCTTTATGTGTATTACAGGCTGGCTGGTACCAAAATGTTTTTCTAGCTACAGGCTTCATTTGACATTAAGAATTCTTGGAAAGGTAGGCTAGAGCTTTGCTGTTTTTACTCCAGACCTTTTCTGAACATGCCAGGAAGTATATATTGCTTTTTTTTCAGAGTAGGCTCATGTGGGCTCCTCACTTTGACCAGCACGTTACGCACGCCTCTTTCATCCAAACCTAGACTGTAGAAAAGGTATGTAATCCTAGATGAGAGGCCTGACCAAACACAGAACATACCAGCCTGGTACAATTGCCCCAATACATTACAGCATTTGTGAATGTATAATGATGAGTTTTCCATATGTACCATGATCAAAATAACAACCGTGACCTAAGAAATACTCTCCTATTGGGAATTCTTGGCTATCTCTATGCAGTCAAAAGTATTTTAAGACTTCATGATTCAGTTTTCTATTAAATATGCAATACTTAACACATATACTTTATCCTCTAAAGCCCTTAAGTGTTAGAGTAACCTCCTTGAAAGTATGCTTCACATTTAACAGAGGACAAACCACCTGAAGAAACTAATAAAACAGAATCACAGAATCACAGGATTGGGTTGGAAGAGACAAAGATCATCTAGCTCCAATCTTCCTGCCATGGACAGGGACACCTTCCACTAGATCCGGTTGCTTAAGGCCTCGTCCAGCCTGGCTTTGAACACCTCCAGGGAGAGGGCATCCACAGCTTCCCTGGGCAACCAGTTTCAGTGTCTCACCACCCTTACTGTAAAGAATTTCTTTCTAATATCTATCCTCTTCTAGCTTCAATCCATTCTCTCTGGTTCTATCACTACAGGCACTTATAAAGTCCCTGGCTTTCTTGAAAGGCCCCCTTCAGGTACCAAAATTAGTGAGAGGACTGAGTGTCAGGGTCAAGGGCAAATACCAAAGATCACTTCAGCCTTGGCCAAAATATACTGACATGGGGTTTTTATTTGTTTTTCAGTTTTCTTTGTTGAAAAACATTCCTCTTTAAAAATGTCCTTAGAATACTGTGATAAAAGTCAGGAGTTTGAGTGGTTGGGTTTTTTGATTGTTTGGGTTAGAGGTTTTCTTGGTTGCTATAAGGTTTTGATCAGTTCTTGCACTCTAACAGCGATTTCCTTGCTACATTGGTAAAGTCAGATTCCAGGGTATGGCATGATGTCTGGTTATATGAGCTCCTCAGGGAACAGAACAAAAGGCACACAAGAAAGGGGAGCTTTCCAAAATTTCCAAGAAGCATATGATATTTTATGTTTTCCTCATGACTAAGCCATTCTCCAGCTTTGTGCTGAATTATACAACAGTAAGTTTTCTCAAGGCAGGCCTGAAAAGCTAAGGGCACTAAACTCATGATGAATCAGCCTGAGACATAGCTTGAGTTTGGGACTGTTTTTTTGGGGGGATTTGTTGAGCTGGGGGTGGAGTTGTGGTTGTGGTTTGGGTTTTGGTTTTGGGGCGGGGGGGGGGGGTGGGTTGGTTGATTGGTTGATTTGTTTTAGTTTTGGTTTTGTAGTTGGTTGGTTTGGGGTTTTTATTTGTTTGTTTGTTTGTTTAAGTACTGTATCAGCCATGGAAAGAAATCCCTCTGATTCACAGAACTGACATACATAGTTAGCCATGATTTTGTAAAGACAAGTTTTCACACATAATGCTGGAAGTCATCCTAAATTTACAAAAGGAGAATTTGCTAACAAAATGACACCGAAAAGTACTGAAATTTTAAGTTTGTTTTCCTCACCACACTTACAAGGGGCTGCGAAGCAAGGGTCATTTTCTCACTTCTGCTTCTACACCAAAATTGTCCAACAGGGTTTGCAGAAGGGATCAGAAACTGAGGCATCTAACTTCCAATGGGCACAGCACTTAAAACAGACACAAAAGTCAGATGGTGTTAATGGTTTTGAAATGCAACTTGAAACACTGCATACTTCCAGAAAATCAGCTCACTGGTTTCTCACCACTTCATTCTCCTTAGCGTTGTCATTCAACTTATTATAAGAGTAAGACACCCAAATATCGTATCTGGATAATCTGAGCCACTGTGTATTCTTTTTTTGCCACCTATAAATTCTCCATATAAAATCAACGTTGTTGTTGTTGTTTTGTGGACATCCTATTGTCCAGATAATTTTCTCCCAGTGTGGAAGTGCAAGAAGAAAAAACAGTAGCTCCCTGGCAGCCTTACTGATGTATACTGCTAACCTACAAAATGTAAAGCAAGTCTCTGATCATTTGCCAAGGTCACATCTGGATGCAGAGAATGCAGCAGAAGGACAGAAAGAATTTTTTCCTTGTTCCTATTACCTAAATGCTTTATGACATATGTTTTACATTGGATAGGCAAATTGATTCATGTAAAATAAAAGCTTAAATGTAGTCTGTTTCTTAAGCCATGCTTTCCTAAGGTTTGTCCAGATTCAGTGAGATATGTCTTACTTTCCTTTACAAGCCTTCCTGCTTGCTGCCTGGGCTTATCAAAATATTTTCTTAGGGCACTGAGCAGAGGAGAGTTTCACTATTTTAAGCTATTTCTGCCTCTATCTCTAAGTATCACAGTATATCATTATGAGCAAAGAAGTCAATGAGTTCTGTGACCTTATAGGTTAGGGGAAGCAACAAGAAAAGATTGATTAAAGGTTAAAAATAGGTTTAAAAACCCCCAACAATTAGAAAAGGCACATACCTATGAAATATCATTTTATCATTTGCTCACCATAGTTGTAGAAGTATACAGGAAGATAGTCTTCCTGAAGGTAAATATTGAATTTTAACTTAGGAGTACTACTTCTGTTTGCCTGTAAATTACTGGCCCCAAGTATGTGGTGTCTGTTTAGCATACTACCAGATGGCTTAATGTGGATTCAGTAGCCTCAGACGGATTCCCTGCCACAAAACATTTCCATGGCAAAATCCATTAACATATTGGGAATGCCGACAATTCCTCTGGCAACCTCAATGGTGAGGAGAAAAAAGTCACTTAACATTCTTTGCCTTCAGTTTCTCTCTTTGCAAGTCAAGCTTTGGGCACATAGAGTGCTTTCTAGTGCAGGTTTGCCTGTGCAAACATAAACTGCTGCTGTAATACAAGCTGCATAAAAAGAAAGAAGATCTCTTGTGGTTATTTGTAGTTCTTTGTGACTAACTTATCAAGAAGCAGGTGGCAGCCCTCACCAGTGGAGTAAGGAGGGCTTCACATGCACCCAGGCATCCTTGCACAGACCCCCACCAGAGCTTACAAAACTCTTTGTGCTCGTACTTAAGTTTTCTTTTCTTTCTGGAACTTAACTCATTTTTATTAAGTTGTTCAATAAAATTTAATGGGATTGGAGTTTCATGCTGTGCTGAAGAGTTTACAATGGAAAAAATACTGGCACTGAGAGGAGAATTACAAACTCATTAAAATATTTAGACATTGTACTGATGTAGCCACTTTCATTCAAGGCTTTCAAAAACACATTCTGATCATTAATCACTGTTCTTAGATGCCGTGCATAAAAAGTATTACTGAACCAAATACAGATGAGACATAGCAAAGATGCTAATTAATTTGGCTGAGGTAATTTGAGATCTAATCCAAATATTCTGTTCAAATACATGGACACTGCTATTGCTGTTGCCTTAACATGGATCCAGAAGATTGACTACAGCTCTGCAAAAGAATCAAGAAATCCATACCCCCCCACCATCCTGCTCTGGTCACCATACTTGGCCTAATTCCAGAATGAACATAGGAAATAGGTATTATAGTTCTATGTCAGAAAATGGCTTAAAAGTTGTCTTGGTGTGATTTTATCTTTTTGATAGATCTTCCATTTCTTAGTACATTTGCCTTGGGCACATCCCCCTTTTTTTCCTGTGGATTCTTTCTTCATATATCACACTGGTAGTAATTCTCTAAGCCAGATAACTTTGTACACTTTATATTCGTAGTAGTATTATTTTCATTGAATCTGTTTATATTTCAACCCATGGGTCTCCTGTCCTTTTCCTAATCCCCTTTCCTGGCTAGGGGTGGGGGTGTCATTGGGTGATAGAGCAATTTGTGTATTTTAGCCCTGAGTATGAACTAAACATAGACAGTAAGGGCTGGGTCCGTGTGCATGCACTCCATGTTGTTGTGAATGTACCTCAGGATCTTAGCATCTGAAGAAGACACAGGCTGCCACTGGACAGGCAAGATGAAACATTGGAACAGGCTGCTCAGGGAGGAGTTACCATGGGTTTAAACTGGCAGAGGGGAGATTTAGACTGGATGTTAGGAGGAAGTTGTTTACAGTGAGGGTGCTGAGGCACTGGAACAGGTTGCCCAGAGAGGTTGTGGCTGCTCCCTCCCTGGAGGTGTTCAAGGCCAGGTTGGACAAGGCCTTGAGTGACCTGTACTAGTGGGAGGTGTCCCTGCCTATGGCAGAGGGTTGGAACTAGATGATCCTTGAGGTCCCTTCCAACCTTACCATTCTATGATTTTACCATCCTTGGAGGTGTTTAAAAGCTGTTTAGATGTGGTGCTTGGTGATATGGCTCAGTGCTTGGCTTGGCAGAGTAGGGTTAATGGTTGGATTCTTTGATCTTGAAGATCTTTTTCACAGAATCACAGAATTAAACCAGGTTGGAAAAGGCCTCTAGGATCATCAAGTCCAACCTATCACCTAACCCTTCTAATTAACTAAGCCATGGCACTAAGTGCTTCATCTAACCACCTTTTAAACACCTCCAGGGATGGTGACTCCACAACCTCCCCAGGCAGCCCATTCTAATGCCAATCACTTCATGCAGAACTTCTTCCTAACGTCCAGCCTAAACCTGCCCTGGCATAGTTTGAGACTGTGTCCTCTTGTTCTGTCACTGTGTGCCTGG
>WBNM01019548.1:4064-19977 GCA_013399055.1 Ramphastos sulfuratus
GGACTGAAGCCTGGCAGATACCTGCCCTGGAGAAGTGAGCCAGGGTAGCTGAGTGTAAGTGAAGCCAGTCCTCACTCTGCTGCCCAGCTGGGGTTCATCGCTGCTCACCCAGCTGGGATTCATTGCTGCTCACACACCAAAGCTCAGATTTTAAAGTGTCTCTTCAGTCAAGGACCAGAAACAAAACAAGCTTAGAGGCCAGTTATGTACTACAAATGATGGGAACCCCATTACTTCTCTAAGGAGGGGAGCTGATGTCCTTTGGCACCTGCAACCTTTCAGACCAGGTTTCAAGTAGGCTTGATGTTATGGGGCATGTGAAGGCATCAAAATCTTCTCCTCTGGGTAAGACAAACTTCATGGAATAGTCAGAGGCTACTCAGAGCTGGTCCCAGCTCTGCAGGAAATACTGACCAGCATGTTTACACAGAATCAAGGAATCATGGAACCAGAGAATCATTTGGGTTGGAAAAGCCCTCTAAGAGCACTGAGTCCAACCAACAACCCAACACCACCATGGCCTTTAAACCATGTCCCAAAGTGCCAGGTCCACATATTTCTTGAGCCCCTCCATGGATGGTGACTCCACCACCTCCCTGAGCAGCCTGTTCCAACCCCTGGCCACTCTTGCAGCAAAGAAATTTCTCCTAATCTCTAACCTAAAACTCCCTTGGAACAGTTTCAGGCCATTTCTTCTCATTCCATCACCTGATACTAGGGAGAAGAGGCCAACCCCCAACCTCACTCTAACCTCTTTTCAGGGAGCTATGGAGAGAAATGAGGTTTTCAGGGATTGTAACCTGGTTGCCAATGTCCCAGCACTATTTCAAAACACAAGTTCCAGACCTGTTCTTAACCATCTCATGACTGTTCATAGTGTGTTTAAATACATGGATGATATTAACCCTCTGAGGATCTGAAGCAGATGATGATGATGATGCTCACTACACAACCACCACTGGCATCAGGTGAATGTTTTAGTCCTCACTTTTTTTTTTTAGAATGCCTGTGACTTTCCCATACATGGATGATATTAACCCTCTGAGGATCTGAAGCAGATGAGGATGATGATGCTCACTACACAACCACCACTGGCATCAGGTGAATGTTTTAGTCCTCACTTTTTTTTTTTAGAATGCCTGTGGCTTTCCCATCCCTGGTGGAGAAAGCTAAGAAGTGAGAACACCACAAAGCTATTNTGAAATATTGCACCAGGAACGGGGAGAACCCAAAGTACATCATAAAATTACAACTAAAAACATCCTCATCCTCTCTGGGGCAGGCAAGTGGGGCAGTGGAGCAGGACAGCTGTCTTTCAGGGCTTTCAAGATCCATTTCAAGCTCTGCACAGCTGGAGCCATTCAGTAGCTTGTGAGGGAACTCTGTACCCTTGCCAAGGCTCAGCAGCTGCCAAATCTGCCTTTATGAGCAGCAGCATTTCTCGTCCTCCATAGCTGAATGCAGAACAAGTCTGACATTATTTTTTGCATTCAACCTTCCCAAGCATGCTAAGAAAATCACAAGAATCACTCAGTGTGGGGATGGGTGTCAGAAGGGTTTTCTTCTCTCTGGATACACACAGACACCCCTCCACACACAGATGCACATTCATAACGGTCTGGATGCAGAGCCCCAGCAGAACATTGAACATCTCTATCCTGCTCTGCTCAGTTAGCTGTTTTGGCTACATTTAAACCTCTTGTTACTCATTATCTGTGAGCTCTCCCATGAACAGGTCTTTGTCTGGGCCATGCTGTTCTTTGTAGATGGCATTCCCATCCCTACAGATGGCTGGGATGATGTAACAGCCCTTAAGGCCCACTTAAGTCCTATTTTAAGGCTCTGAGTAGTTCTCAAGTACTCTCCCTTTCTTTCCTAGAGTGAGGTGGACTGAAGCCTGGCAGATACCTGCCCTGGAGAAGTGAGCCAGGGTAGCTGAGTGTAAGTGAAGCCAGTCCTCACTCTGCTGCCCAGCTGGGGTTCATCGCTGCTCACCCAGCTGGGATTCATTGCTGCTCACACACCAAAGCTCAGATTTTAAAGTGTCTCTTCAGTCAAGGACCAGAAACAAAACAAGCTTAGAGGCCAGTTATGTACTACAAATGATGGGAACCCCATTACTTCTCTAAGGAGGGGAGCTGATGTCCTTTGGCACCTGCAACCTTTCAGACCAGGTTTCAAGTAGGCTTGATGTTATGGGGCATGTGAAGGCATCAAAATCTTCTCCTCTGGGTAAGACAAACTTCATGGAATAGTCAGAGGCTACTCAGAGCTGGTCCCAGCTCTGCAGGAAATACTGACCAGCATGTTTACACAGAATCAAGGAATCATGGAACCAGAGAATCATTTGGGTTGGAAAAGCCCTCTAAGAGCACTGAGTCCAACCAACAACCCAACACCACCATGGCCTTTAAACCATGTCCCAAAGCGCCAGGTCCACATATTTCTTGAGCCCCTCCATGGATGGTGACTCCACCACCTCCCTGAGCAGCCTGTTCCAACCCCTGGCCACTCTTGCAGCAAAGAAATTTCTCCTAATCTCTAACCTAAAACTCCCTTGGAACAGTTTCAGGCCATTTCTTCTCATTCCATCACCTGATACTAGGGAGAAGAGGCCAACCCCCAACCTCACTCTAACCTCTTTTCAGGGAGCTATGGAGAGAAATGAGGTTTTCAGGGATTGTAACCTGGTTGCCAATGTCCCAGCACTATTTCAAAACACAAGTTCCAGACCTGTTCTTAACCATCTCATGACTGTTCATAGTGTGTTTAAATACATGGATGATATTAACCCTCTGAGGATCTGAAGCAGATGATGATGATGATGCTCACTACACAACCACCACTGGCATCAGGTGAATGTTTTAGTCCTCACTTTTTTTTTTTAGAATGCCTGTGACTTTCCCATACATGGATGATATTAACCCTCTGAGGATCTGAAGCAGATGAGGATGATGATGCTCACTACACAACCACCACTGGCATCAGGTGAATGTTTTAGTCCTCACTTTTTTTTTTTTTTTTAGAATGCCTGTGGCTTTCCCATCCCTGGTGGAGAAAGCTAAGAAGTGAGAACACCACAAAGCTATTTTTACTCCTGTGAGCTATGTCATTCTTATCACAGAGTCATGGAAGCAGAACATGTGTGTTGGTAGAGACTTGCAAATCAAATGGTCTGGCCACTTGCTCAAAACCAAGCCAGCTTAGAGGAGGATAATCAGGACCTGCTCCAGCTGAGCTTTGAATATCCCCAAGGATGGATATTGCACAATCTCACTGGGCAAATTGCTCCAGAGTCAGACTACTCTCAGTAGGGATTATTTTTATCCTAATATCTACCCTGACTTTTTTCTCCCCTGAGCTGCCTCTGTGGCCTCTTGCCCACTGTGCACCTCTAGGAAGAGTCTGGCTCTGTCTTCACTCTATTGTCTTCTCATAAAACTGAATTATGACCAATTATTTCACCACCTCATAAGTTTCTTGGCTTTATTGCTACATTTTTTTTAATAGCTATGGTAAAGTTTTCATTTTCTTAAAAATCCCTTCTGATGACACAGCTCAGCATGTTCCAGATCCTGCAGGATAAATTGTGTTTGGTGTAGTCACTCATTTCACTTAGTGAAGTGGAAAATCAATGCAATACGTGCACCTCCTATGCAGACAGACTGAGAGAGCTGGGGTTGTTCAGCCTGGAGAAGAGAGGGCTTAGAGCTGCCTTCCAGGATTTGAAAGAGGCTACAGGAGAGCTGGAGAGGGACTTTGTACAAAGGCATGGAGTGACAGGGTGAGGGATGATGGCTTCAATCTGGAAAAGGCTGGACTGAGATGAGATGTGAGGAAGAAATTCTTCACCCTGAGGGTAGTGAGGCACTGGAACAGGTTGCATGGAGAAGTTGTGGAGGCTCCAAGCCTGGCAGTGTTCAAAGGTAGGTTGGATGGGGCCTTGAGCAAACTGGTCTAGTAGGAAGTGTCCTCACCCCTAA
This sequence comes from Ramphastos sulfuratus, assembly GCA_013399055.1. NCBI lineage: Eukaryota > Metazoa > Chordata > Aves > Piciformes > Ramphastidae > Ramphastos > Ramphastos sulfuratus. The sequence goes on from WBNM01019548.1 coordinate 8,048, forward strand.
ACCACCGTAGGGTTCTATGACTCTAATATGGCAAGGACATGGACAGAGATGTTTTGCCTTACGAGGAGCAGCTGAGGGAACTGGAGTTGTTTAGTCTGAAGAAGGGAAGGTTGAGAGGAGACCTCATCACTCTCTACAACTCCCTGAAAGGAGATTGGAGCCAGGTGGGGGTTGATCTCTTCTTCCTATTACCAGGTGATAGAAATGGCCTGAAATTGTGCCAGGGGAGGTTTATGTATGTCTTTGCTGCAAGAGTGATCAGGGATTGGAACAGGCTGCCCAGGGAGGTGATGGAGTCCCCATCCCTGGAGGTGTGCAAGAAACCTGTGGGCATGGCACTTTGGGACATGGTTTCATGGCTATGGTGGTGTTGATCTGCTGGTTGGGCTTGGCGATCTTAGAGGTCTTTTCCAACTCAATTCCATGGTTCTGTAAGAGAGATTAAGTCATTGACACCTTTCCACAATCAGGGAATGTTGTCCCTTTCCTGATTCAGGCTCCAACTCTGCATTTAAATTCCTACCATATTGTTGCAGTTCATTAATTTTCATGGGCTGAAGCTGTTGCAGTGCCATACAAGGAAAATATGTAGCACAGATGTGTTTGTTGTTATGAGCTTTTCTCTCTCTCTTTTATTTTTTTTTAAAGAAATAGCTGTAAAATAAAATAATAAAAGCACTCCAAGCAATCCATACTTGGACTAAAATTAAATCCATCTCATCCTTTGGCTGGTGCCAGAGCTGCAGTGCTAAAGTGGGGAACACTCCTGCCACCTATTTGGAACATAATTAGACTTCATTTGAAGTCTGATGGAATTTCACTCCTATTCCAAAGACCCTCAGTTGCAACAAATTATTTTCTTGGACCAAAGAAAAGTTATTCCAAACATTCAATAGCAAAGGGTAACCAATGCAGCAAGCATCTGAGCAGGGTCTAACTTGCTCTGCTCTTTATGGATGGTGTGAAACTGCCATTAGATCAGCTCCAGTGCATTTGCTCAGAGGGACTTGTCCTAGAAAGTCTGCAGCTTGTTGCAGTTATTCTTTCTCTCCATGCCACTAATTTTGAGCAGCAGGATAAAGGCAGTTGGAGGACACCACCACAGCAGGCACTTGTCAGGGAGATTCCCTGCGTTAGAAGAATGAGCTAAAAAGACACAGGGTGAAATTTGGCTGCACCTGCAGAGAAAAAAAAACACAACTGTGGTGCTTGAATGTGGTTCTTCTGTCATATATCTGCTCCCAGAGCACCCAGCAGAAGCAGAGAGAGCATCACAGAATATTAGGGGCTGGGAAGGACCAGGAAAGCTCATCTACTCCAACTCCTCTGCCAGAGCAGGACCACCTGGATTCCATCTAAACATCTAAACCCTAAATTCCACCTAAACACGAGGAGGAGCTTCTTAAATTAAAGGGTGATGGAGCACTGGAGCAGGCTACCTAGAGAGTGGTGGAGTCTCCATGTCAGGAGATGTTCCAAACCCATCTGGATGTGTTCTTGTGTGACCTTCTCTAGGTGAACCTACCTTGGTGGGAGGGGGTTGGAGTCAATGAGGTCACTTCAATGAGTCCAGAGGTCACTTCAATGAGTTCAGAGGTCACTTAATGGGTTGGACTTGATGATCTTTGAGGTCTCTTCCAACCTTGCTTATACTGTGATACTGTGATACTTCCAACCCCTGCCATCTTGTGATTCTGTAAGAATAGATGCATGACCATGCTTAAGAGGTTTCCTGACTCCTTCCATAAGGTGTTTTTTTGGTTGGTTTTTTTTTTTTTTTTTCACTGGGTTCAATAAGATTTGACTGGAAACCAGAAACCTTTCTCCTGAGTTTTTGTGGGTTGTATATTTGTTCAGACTTTGCCAGCGTGGGGTGGGCTGTGTGATATGTGTGTGGGTAGGACAGCATTTAATCACCAGGAAAATGAATGAAACAAGATACCAATTGAAAACAGAGACTCCACCATGGAGAAAATGGTCATTTAATTTTTTCCCTTCATCTGTTATTACATTCAAGCAAGCACTAAGGTAATAAAACCACCCAACTTCATTAGGTGGTTGAAATAAGTTTATATCATCAACGGAGATATTAGGTTGCAGGAGTGTCATCACCAAGGGCTCTTAAAGCCTTCCACTGCTAAAGGGCTGAGTGTTTGGTTCTGGGTGCAGAGCTCCAACTCCATTTAATTCCAGTGGACACATGCTCTCCAGCTGTGTGTCTGGGGCACTTCCTACTGATTCCTTCAAGAAGGAACACTTCCCACACGCATCCTCGGCTGTCAGGAACCAGCTCTACAGTTTATTGATCCGACCTGACCAAGCTAAATGGGTTCAGCTCCAGCCCAAGGAGTTTTAATAACAACTGGGCACAGTGCAAGAGAAAAGGTGCTGAAAGGCTTCTGAAATAAGGTGCAGAAGTGAAATGCTCCTGGTGATATGCTCACGCAGTTGCAAGCAAAGAGGACAGCACAGCTCAGTGAACTTCTGCCTGGGAGCTGAGCTGCTTAAAGTGACCATATCAAAGGATCACAGAATGCATCTGGTTGAAGAGACTCTCACAGGTCATCTTGTCCAACCCCTCTGCAGTGAGCAGGGACAGCTCCAATAGATCAGGTAGCTCAGGAACCCATCAAGTTTGCCCTTGAACATCTCCAGAGATGGGGCCTCAATCACATCTCTGGGCAACCTGTTCCAGTGCTTCACCACTCTCATTCTAAAGAACCTCCTCCTGATGTCCAACTTAAATCTCCCTTGCTCCAGTTTCAGACCATTGCCCCTTGTCCTATCACTCCAAGTCCCTCCTGAGCCTTCATGTAGGTTCCCTTCAGATACTGAAATGCTGCTCCAAGGTTTCCCTGGAGCCTTCTCTTCCCCAGGCTGAACAATGTCTGTTCTGTTCTTCTCCAGACTGAACATCTCCAGGTATCTCAGCCTTTCCTCATCACACAGGTGTTCCAGTCCCCTCAGCATCCTCATAGGACACTCTTCAGTATACTCCTGCCTTCTTGAACTGGGGAGCTCAGAACTGGACACAATAGTCCAGCTGTAGCCTCACCAGGATAGAGGGGGAGGAGAACTTCCCTTGATTTGCTGCCCACGCTCTTCTTAATGCACTACACATTTAAGCAGCACACTTCTTCATCCACCTAATCTCTGCCGAGTTTCAGGTATGCACTCATGTTGAACAACTACTTACATATGTTTTTCTTGACTGAGGAAGCAGAGCCTTGGCCCCAGACCTGGGAAAAATACAGCCTATGTGGAATTCCCAAAGTTTTGCTGCCTGGAAATTCAGCAGGCAGTTGGGGCTAGGCTCCCTGCATTGGCAGTGGGAAGAGATGAGCTTCCCAAAGACAGGTGTCTCCTCCTGCATCTTGTCATACCCACAAAGGGAGATGCAGGAACCAGCTGGGAATTGATACCTGAGTTTTAAGAAGACTTTAAAATTCCCCTTGGGTTGGGGGGATGACCCCTGCTCTGTGTTTAATTAGAACTCAGAGCAGAGCAGTATTCCAGCTCCAGCCCAGTTTGGATGGCAGCTCTGCTGGTGAGAAAATACCAAAGTTGGAATGCTCCTGTCTTACAGTATCATTCCTGGAAAAGGATATTGTACACTGCAAATTCCAGAAAGGGTTTATTTTAAAAGCCTTTGCTTATTCATGAAGCTTTTCACAGAAATGTACCATTTTATTTACCTGAGTTAAGCTCTGGATTCTGCCCAGCTTTTTCTCTTCGGCTTCGCTAACAGTGGGTCTCTGTCTGCTCCTACAATCCATCTGTGTTCTGCTCAGAGGAACACCTTCCCTGAGCAAGCCCCGTGTTTGTGGAAGATCTTGCCTTTGGAATCAGGGTCCATGATTTCTCATGGTCAGGTTCAGTGATTAAGCCCACATCTACCTCCAGCCCACCTGTGGAAACAAACAACTGCAGCTGCGGCTTTGCCGGGTTGAAAGGAAACCCCACACTCCCCTAACGCAGGGCAGGAGGCTGGATGCTCATGATAACACTCAGGGAAGGGAGTTTCTCCTGCACAGGGAGTTCAAAACACTTTCCAAGTGCTCCTTTACTGAACATACCCGTGAGATGTGGCCATGGGGAAAGTATCATGAGCCTCCTGTTACCCAGGTGGGATGCAGGAAAAGCAGAGTTTTAAAGTTATTTGGATGCCTGAGCTGAGATCTCTCTTGTATATCTAGAGTTAGTGATCTAATTTTGGTCTAATCTAGCATATTTTACATCCCTTTTGGGGGATTAAATTAATTACCATCTGAATGTACCCATTTCTTCCCAATTAAGTATCAGTCACTGAGGCTTAACCCTTTCCTTTCTGCACGCCCAAAGTATTTTCCCAGGGAGGGTACAGCCCTTTTATAACACCTACAAGCTGTGATGCTCTGGGAACATAAAGTCAGCCTCACGCCAAATCCCAGAAATTAAGAGCCATGGCTGGCTTGCTTATTTCTGCAGCAGCATCTCCCCAGTCTGTTCAGCCTGGAGAAGACTCCAGGGACACCCTAGAGCAGCCTTCTGGTACTGCAAGGGGGCTACAGGAGAGCTGGGGAGGGACTTTATACGAGGGCTTGGAGTGGCAGGACAAGCAGCAATGGATTTGAGCTGGAAGAGAGGAGATTTAGACTGGATATTAGGAGGAAGTTCTTTGCAGTGAGAGTGGTAAGACACTGGCACAGGTTGCCCAGGGAGGGTGTGGATGTCCCTTCTCTAGAGGTGTTCAAGGCCAGACTGAATGGGGCCTTGAGCAAGCTGGGCTGGTGGGAGTTGTCCCTGCCCGTGGCAGGAGGTTGGCTGGTAAAGTCCCACAGTTAATGGGAGACACAGCAAAAAGCCTGAGCTGCCTTTTATCAATTACTGTTAATGACTGTGGCTTCAGTAATTGGGTTTGATAGCAAACAAGGGACACTCAGCCTAGCCTGGGAATGCTCTTCCTATGTGATGAAGCTGGGAGTCCAGGAGCTAGAGGATGCCCTGTTTGGTGGAAGATGACTTTATTTGACTTGGCTGGCAAACACAAAGATGCAAACCCTCAACTCCTCGGAGCAAGGGCAGGGTGCAGGGCTGCAAAAAGCACCAGGATTAGCCTGGTGTGTGAACTGGTGGGAAGCAAATAATGCCCTAGTCTCTGTGTCTGAGTGAAATGATACAGGACCAGCATTAATTAATAGAAGGTATTGACTGTGGAAAATGACTAAGTGGCACACTGAAGTGTGAACACTTTGTTAGGCTGCTCTGAGATGTTCTGCACTTCAGGGTCGAGCTGAAGCACACTGAGACCCAAAGATGGTCACAATGTTGGAACAGCTGCATCTTAGCTCTTATTCTGAGGTTTACTTGAATAAATATCAGCAGGGCTGAGACCTATCATAAAGGGCTTTAGAAAGCTGACAAAGTAACAAAGACACCTCACAAAATAGGTCTCAGGCTGAATGCTGGGCTAATATTCTCTAATCCCAAAGGACTTTTCAAACAAACATATCCCCACAGAGGTCTATTTACTCAACAACTGGCATTTAAAATGGGTATATTACCAAGATCCAGCATTCCCTGCCTCTGTTTATATTCTGAAGATCAATATCACAAGAGGAAAGGGTCTTTGGCTATTATTATCCTCATGACTTTACAATTCCTTCTCCCCCTGCATCCCCTCCTGAGATGTTTGTGAATAGCCAGGAGCTAATAATGTCTTAATTGCCCATGAAAAGTATACTTAGCTGCTCATATAAATATATCCTCAGAAGGAGAACTACAGAATATCTTATTATTTAGGAAGTGTAAAGGAAGTGAAGTAAATTTTCAGTGAGTAAAGCAACAAAAGTTTGCTTGGTGTCTCAGATTTAAGATTGTGTTGGGTCGTTGGTAATAATAAAACAAAATTTCCTTTGGGGTTAGTTTAATTTTGTTTGTCTTTTCCCTCTCGTTCTCCATGTGCTTGTTAAATGGCAAACAAAAATGAAGAAAGGAAAAGAAATAAATCAATAAATATAATATCAGCAATATTCATAGGTTCATAGAATGGTTTGGGCTGGATGGGACCTTCGAGATCATCCAGTTCCAACCCCCTACCATGAGTAGGGACACCTCCCATTAAAGCAGCTTGCTGAAGGCTTCATCTAACCTGGCTTTGAACACCTCCAGGGAGGGGGCATCCAGCACCTACCCAGGAAACCTGTTCCAGTGTCTCCCAACCCTCATTGGAAAGAATGTCTTCCTAACCTCCAGTCTAAATCTCCCCTCTTTCACCTTCAATCCACCCCCTCTCATCCTATCACTGCAAGTCCTTGTACAAAGTCCATTCCTTACAGAAGAATGCAAGAAATCCACAGATAAATGTAAGATGGAAATAGCTAAGTCATTCCAGCTGATGCTCAGGGGTTTGTGTCACAGTTTTAGACAGTTGAAACTTTGGATTTTGGTCTATGCTTGAGTCTTTCTCTGTGAGTGTGTCTTCTGGAAGTGGATATGGCATTTCTTTGCTGCAAGAGTGGTCAGGCATTGGAACAGGCTGCCCTGAGAGGTGGTGGAGTCACCATCCCTGGAGGTGTTCAGGAACTGTATGGACATGGCACTCTGGGACATGGTTTAATGGCCATGGTGGTGTTAGGTTGATGGGTGGACTGAATGATCTTAGAGGGCTTTGAAATGCTTCCCTGGTTCTATGATCATTCCCCATCATGGAGTTTGGTGGCTCAGAAGCCCACAGTGCTTAAGCTGTGTGCATCTTGGCAGCTTCACTATGCCTAAAATTGCACTGTTCTGGGGTTTCACTGATAGATGTGGAAGAGACACATCTCTGTGGGAGCTATGTGAGGTTAACCCCAAGAGCAGGCTGATGTGGGGAGCTAACAGCTATAGGAGCCATGTCTTCCTTCTCCAGGTGGGTGCACAACTCTGTGTAACTCCAGGCTGAGCACACATCTGAATATCTCCCTCTTAGCATTGAGGATTCTGTGACTGCCACTGTCATGGCAGATGCAAGACTGCAAAAATATTGTCCCTTCTATCTGTTCCAAGATGATGTTCCAAAACTTAACAGGACAGTGAGTTCTGTTCTGTCTCATGGTTTCAGAGAGTCTGCAGTGAGGCTTTGATCTCCACTATACAGATTAGAAAAGTTGCCTGCAAATAAACAGTTCTTTGAACGCAGCAACCTCTCAGTTCAATTTATCCAGCCAGTGTAGACTGAGGGTGGGCTTCACTTCTCCTCTGGCTGGATTGGACTTCCTCTCAAAATTAAATGTTGATGGGATAATTTCTGGCAGATGCAGACTGTCCAAGGCAAGAATTCAGCAAGCAAAACAATACAAAGGGCTTGGCACAAGTACAGAAGAGGAAAAAAACCCAAATCTAATCATCCACCTCCACCTCTGCCCCAGCACACCAGTACAGACACTGATCTTGGTCATTGTTCTGGAAGCTTCCTTTGCCTTAGTAACAACCACCAAAAGGCAACCTAACAATGGCTGTGCTGTCAATGTTCAAAGCTTCCTTATTATTATGGAATCATGGAATGGGTTTGGTTGGGAAAGGCCTAAAAGAACATCCAGGCAAACTGTTCTCTAACTCTGCCAAGGATGGTGCCAAGGCTGGGGCTAAACCATGACCCTTAGCACCACACCTCTGCCTCTCTGAAAGAGCTTCAGAGATGGAGCTTCAGCCACCTCCCTGGGCAGCCTGCTCCCATCTTTGAGAACCCTTTCAGAGAAGAAATTTCTTCTAATGTCCAAATTAAACTCCCCTGGTGTGACCTGAGGCTGTTTACTCCAGCCCTGTCACTTGTAACTAGGGAGAAGAAACCAACCCCATCCTGCCTCCAACCTGAGTCCATAGCTTCCCAGCATCATCCTGGCAGGTTATCCACCCTCTTGGGACCTCCCCTCAAGGGCAGTGCAGATGTACCCAAAGCCACAGATGTTGATGCAGCAGCAGGCAGCTGAAGCAGATTTACAAGGCCCACTTAATCCATCAGGGGGTTGCTGGCAGCTTCTGCTGGGCAGTGTTGCTTCTGCTATCACTACAACCCCCTTGCCACACTCCATCCTGATCTTTCAGGCAGGGTGGGCAATGGGACTTGTCCAAGGCCACCCAGAATGAGCACAAGGCTTGGAATGGAATCCACAACTCCTTGATCTTAAGCTCCAGAGTGGGGGTTGGTTTCTCTTTAATCTTTTCTTTTTTTTTTTCCTTTTCCATTTTAAGAACAAGCCCTTCCTTCCTGTAGGCTGCTGGGTGCCCTGGCACTGGCCACAGCAAACAAGAACAAACTGGGCACAATTTCCAAGTGATTTGAGGGCTGTCTGTTGGGACACAGGGAGAGTTAAACTGAGCCCAAACAAAGCAGGGAAAATATTATGCAGAATTTCTTCTCCATCCATCCTCTTCCTTCTCACTCTTTCTCTTTGCATCATGGTGACAGAAGATGTCTCTCCAGGCTGCACCCTGGCTGCTGGTACATCTTCCACATGGGCAGGACAAGGGGCAATGGGTTTAAACTGGCAGAGGGGAGATTGAAACTGGATGTTAGAAGGAAGTTGTTTGCAGTGAGGGTGGTGAGACACTGGCACAGGTTGCCCAGGGAGGTTGTGGCTGCTCCCTCCCTGGAGGTGTTCAAGGCCAGGTTGGAGGAGGCCTTGAGTGACCTGTGCTAGTGGGAGGTGTCCCTGCCTATGCCAGGGGGTTGGAACTGGATGATCTTTGAGGTCCCTCCCAACCTTACCATTCTATGATTCTATGATCTAGGGTCCACAGGTGCAGAAGTGCTGGTTCCAGATTTCATGAACTGGTTTCACTTCACCTGGCTATAAAACTCAGCATTCTCTTAAATCTCCCAGCAAGGGAACTCCCCCAAACCCCAGTCAAATAAATAAATAAATAAAATATCATAAGCTCCCCAGAGAGGCTGTGGAATCTTCTTCTGTGGAGCCTTTCAAGGCTTGTTTGGATGTGTTCCTCTGTGACCTGAGCTTCCTCTGTGACCTGAGCTAGATTGTATAATCCTGCTCTGGCAGGGGGGGTGGACTCAATGATCTCCTTGGTTCCCTTCCAACCCCTGACATCCTGTGAGCCTGTGAGCCTGTGATCATCACCATAGAATGGTTTGGGTTGGAAAGGACCTCAAAGATCAGCTATTTCCAACCCATCTGCCATCAGCAAGGACATCTTCCACTAGCCCAGGTTGCTCAAGGCCTCATCTAACCTGGCCTTGAAGACCCCCAGGGAGGGGGCATCCACAACCTCCTTGGGCAACCCCTTCCACTCATAAACAAATAGCAAAATAATCCTTTTTGCCTTCTTCTCTTGGACAATTCCAAATGGTTTGCTTTGAAGAAATGGGTGTTTGTTTGTTCCTTTGAGATATTGAATAATTCCATAGGGTTTGGCTGTGGACAAAGGGGTTAGAGGGTCCTGTACAACACCTACCAATAGTCACCTGCCCCAACAGTTCTCCACCAGCTGAGTGGCAGAGGTGCCAGGTCCAGCTTGAGAAGAACACATCACAGAAACACCCAGGTTGGCAAAGCCCCTCAGGATCACCAAGTCCAACCTAGAACCCTACTCTACAAGATTCACCTTAAACCATAGCCCCAAGCACCACATCCAAACCACCCTTAAACACATCCAGGGTTGGTGACTCCACCACCTCCCTGGGCAGCTCATTCCAGTCCCTGACCACTCAGTCTATGAAAAACTTCTTCCTAATGTCCAATCTAAACCTCCCCAACCTCAGCTTGAGGCCATTCCCCCCTTGTTCTGTCTCCAGTTACCTGTGAGAAGAGCCCAGCAGCAGCCTCTCCACAATGTCCCTTCAGGAAAGGGACACAGGAAAGAGAAAATGCAAATGCAAAGTTGCAGCCAAAAGAAAAGCCAAAGGAAATTTCATTTCAGAATGTCACAATAATATGTTTGGACACTGTCAGAACTTTTCCTCTCTTTTTCACATGATTGTGCAAAACTTTTCAGTTGAAGTGACATTCAGATCTCTGAGAGGAGAGGCCTTCCTCAGGTTTTTTTTCCAAATAGCCCTGGATGAAATATTTCATTTCCTGATGAAATCCATTCCCTAATGGATTTGAAACCCAGTTTCTAATGAATTAAGCACTATTTCTCTGGGCTTTAAAATGCAGCTCTGTGGAGAAGGACAAGGGAGAAGGGATAACTCTGGGTGCACACAGCTCTGAATCCTGCTCACATCTTTGCCACCTGTTCTGGTGTATTTAGAATCTGTCCTGGTTTTGCTGGGACAGAATCTCAGGCCAGCCATGGGCCATGAGCAGATCTGGATCAGCCAGGACAGCTGAGCTGAGCTGGCTCCAGGTGTATCCCAGACCACCAGCATCACACTCAGTGTGAAGTGAGGAGTCTGAGGAGAGGGGAGCCTCCTGTCAGAGCTTCTACTCTACCTTCTCTTCCTTCTCAGGGCTACCTGCCTGGTGAGTGTGCTTGCTGTGCCTCACTGAGCTCAGCATAGCTTGATATACTTTATACTGACATTGGCATCAATTCAGCTGTTTCATGAAATCCATTTGTACTCCACTTGTATTCCAACCTCTGGGTCTTGTCTCCTTTTTCAAATTCTCCATCTCTGCTGGGCAGTGGTTGTGGAGTGATAGAGCAACTGCTGGAATTTAGCACCAGACATAGGCTAAACATACACAAATCAGAATTATTTTGGTTGGAAAAGCCCTTTAAGATCACCCACTTCAACGATTCTCTAACTCCACCAAGGCTGGGGCTAAACCATGGCCCTCAGCACCACAGCTCTGCCTCTGAAACACCTCCAGAGATGGAGATTCAACCACCTCTCTGGGCAGCCTGTTCCAGTCTTTGAGAACCCTTTCAGGGAAGAGGTTTCCTCTAATGTCCAACCTAAATCTCCCCTGGGGCAGCTTGGGGCCATTTCCTCTCATCCTGCCACTTGTTACTAGGGAGAAAAGACCAACCCCACCTGCCTCCAGCCTCCTTTCAGGGAGCTGTAGAGAGCAATGAGGTCTCCCCTCAGCCTCCTCTTCTCCAGACTAAACACCTCCAGCTCCCTCAGCTGCTTCACACCAGCCCTGCTCTCCAGACCCTTCTGTTTCATTGCCCATCTCTGGGGTGCTCCAGCACCTCAATATCCTTCTTGGAGTGAGTGCCTCAGAGGCAGGGAATAAGTTTCTCCTAATGTCCCTAATTTAGGATTGTCCCTTGGCACAGTTTTTTTCCTGTGAAAAAGAACAGAAAAGACCTTTGCAAGGGGCTGTTGGTGGCACTGACAGGAAGCACCAAGCTAGCCAGAAATATCTGTGTGTGGCTCACCCCTTAGCTGTGCCTGCAGCTGTGCTTGGTAGAGCACAGCCAGAGGTTCTGCTCTGCTTTTCTACCACACGTTTTTGGAAATCAGAGAACATGAATGATTGGACCTGAGCTGCTTGGGAGATATTTGACTTCTCATAAGAGCTGTGCACCCACTCTCAAAAATCAAGCCCTCCTCCAGGGTTCAAAACCTGGCATCAAAAAGAGCAGAGAGCCATAAATGCATTAGCCACTGGTGGAAACCTCAGCTGGTTCTGCAGAGAAGGAGAAATCCTTCCAGTGGAAGTTAAAAGAACAATCCCTAAGTGGGTTTAGCAGCTACTGTGTGCCCCTGCTCCACTTGGTTATTTAACCTGAGATGAAGTTTCTTCCCAGGCTCCTAGCCCAACGTGGCATGTTTTCTCTGCTGGAGATTCAGTTCTTGTACATCATGTAGTAAATATAAAAAAGGAGGTTTACAGCCCAGTGAATAGAGAAATCTCTTTCCAGGTCAATGCAAGAAATTATAGAGCATTGGAAAGCCCCAGTTTTATCTCCTGCCAAAGGAGGGATTAAGCTTCAATGATTCCCAGGCCCAGGGTCTTTAGGTTTTTTTTCCTTTTTTTCTTTTTCTTTCTTTTTTTTTT
>WBNM01019549.1:1420-69454 GCA_013399055.1 Ramphastos sulfuratus
AGGAGGAAGTTCTTGACAGAGAGAGTGATTGGCATTGCAATGGGCTGCCCAGGGAGGTGGTGGAGTCACTGTTCCTGGAGGTGTTCAAGAAAAGCCTGGATGGGGCACTTAGTGCCATGGTCTGGTTGATTGGGTAGGGCTGGGTGATAGGTTGGGCTGGATGAGCTTGGAGGTCTCTTCCAACCTGGCTGATTCTATGATTCTAACACTGCAAACATGTAAGTTCTAGTGAAATCAAGAGGCCACCTGTGACTATCTAACTCTGTCAACACTGATGCAAACTGACAACTTCAGACCAGACTGGATCACAGAGCTGTGACATTTATTTGTATACAAAAGGGCTCATTACAAAAGAAAGTAAAAGAAAGGGCCTTCGGAGAATGAGAATCAAGTATTGAGTCATGTATTAGAAAGATGTCCAAGGCCATAAAAAGAGAGTGTCATGAAGACATGCAACACCCTCACCCCTCACTTCATTCCTGTGGGCCTTAGCTGAGTGGCACTTCTACAGATAAAGGCATCTCAACATTTTTTTTTGGCTCAATCAAGACCCTGATATCTCTGCTGATACTAACAGAAATACTAAATAAAGAAAATCTATGAGATAAGCTTCCATCAGGAAGACCTAATGAAACTTTCTCCCAAGGGCTTGAGGAAGTAGGCAAAACAATTTCTGCCTCATTAGAGATTCTACTTAAGAACACATGGAGAAGGAACACAAGTTTCACATCCACACCTACCTCCTGAAAATACCTGTCCTGCAGCCTAAAAAGCAGGATGGCAGGGTTCCAACCTGACATATGAGCGTGACTGCGGATCAACAGGCTACTGAAATCAGCAGGTTGAATCACCAGGGGACTAAGCCACACACACTCTCCAGCTGACTGACAATCTATTAATTTGCACTCCTGTACAGTGAAGAATAGTTGCTGGGTGAAGATTCCACTTGGAGTTAGCATAAAACCAATCCCCTTTGTCCTGCTGCTAGAGACTCTTATGAAAAGTCCCTCTGCAGACTTCCTGTAGGATCCCATCAGGTCCTCCTGGAGTCTTCTCTTCTCCAGGCTGAATAACCCCAGCTCCTTCAACCTGTCCTCATAGAAGAGTACTTCTAGCCCTCACTTCATCTTTGTGGCTGTCTTCTGGACCTGTTCTAACAGTTCTATGTTCTTCTTGTGATGGAGACACCAGAACTGGAGGCAGTATTGGAGGTGGGGTCTCAGCAGAGCAAAGGGGCAGAACCCCCTTTCTTGTCTTGCTGCCCACACTCCTCTGGATGCAGCCCAGCACACAGCTGCCTTCTGGGCTACGTGAGGGCACTGCTGGTTCATGAGCAGCTTCTCAGCAAACTTCTTTGGGGCTACTCAACCCACTCTGCACCCAGCCCAGCTTTGTGCCTGGAGCTGGCCCAACCCAGATGCATCACCTTGGACTTTCACTTACTGGCCAGTTTGCACTGGCCCAGTTCCCAACCCTGTCAGGATCCCTCTGGCTGCCATCCCTGCCCTCACTTGAGTCCACACAGCTTGGTGTCATCAGCAAACTTTCTAAGAGTGCTTCAAAGCCACTGGACCCTTTTATATATACATATAGATACATATATATATGTATATATACACATACACACACACATTCCACATGTATATATATTCCACTAACCAGACATATCCAGACCCATGGCATGCCTTTGGGTAATGCAAAGTCTCTTAGACCAACCTATTAACTCCAAAAAACCCCAAAAATCTCAATTAAATGAACCATAAAGGGAGGAAAAAAAATCCTTCTCAATTTTAGGCTTTTTTTCTGAGTAAATATATTCCAACATCTGAAAGAGACCTACAGGAAATCTGGGGAGAGCCTGTTTAGAAGGGCCTGTAGTGATAAGGTGATCAGGGTAGACTTAAGTTGGACATCAGGAGGAAGTGCTGCACAATGAGGGTGGTGAAATACTGGAACAGGCTGCCCAGGGATGTGGTTGAGGTCCTGTCCCTGAAGACATTCAAGACCAGACTTGATGTGTCCCTGGGTAGCCTGATGCAGTTGGAGGTGTCCCTGCTGAGTGCAGGGGGTTTGGACAAGGTGACCTTTGAGGGTCTCTTCCAAGGTGATGCAGTTTGGGTACCTGTTTTCTATGGGAGAATATGGAAAGAACAGCTTGAAAACAGAAGCATCACTTAAACAATTCTCTATTAGAGAGGCTGAATGTGAAAAATTCAGGCTCCAAGTGAGACTCCTGAAAGAGATCTTCACTCCTCCAACAATGACACAACTGCAGCAACCCAAGAAATAGATTGTCTAGGGTAGAGGTGGAATTCACCAAGGCCACACAGGTAAGAAATGCAGGCAAATTCAACATGAAACCCAAAACACACAGCAAAAGCTGTCAGCATTAGCAATTAACCTTGAAATGTTTGGTGTCCAAATACCCCCTTCAAACAGTACATAGGCTATTTCAATAAGAACCTTTCTCCTCAAGGGTTCCTTTTCACAGAAGCACCAAGATTCCTATGCATCTTAACACAATTACATAGCCAAACAAAGAGACTTCTGTGTAAGTTACAGAATCCTCTGAAAGAAAAGCAAACAGGAAAGAAGAAAAAAAGGCACAGATGTCTGAGTAGATCTGAAGATGAGGGCAGCCTTCGAGGAGGTGCACTGCCCCAGCTGATTTTGAAGCCAAAGTGGAGGCAGTCTTAAAGCAATCCAAAGAGCTGTCTCCCCCTCAGCCTGTACCACACGCTGAGGAGAGTGAAGGAATCAAAGTTTATCTCAGACACATCCAAATCGTTGTGGCCCAGGCCCTGTGCAGATATGAGAAGCAGCATCATCAGGAGAAATCAAATTCAGTGAGACTTGGCCAGACTGAACAGCTGGGCAAAGGGGAACCTAATGAAGTTCAACAAGGGTAAGTGTAGAGTCCTGCACCTGGGCAGGAACAATACCACGCACCAGTACAGGTTAGAGATTGACCTGCTATAAAGTAGCTCTGCAGAGAAGGACTTTGGAGTCCTCGTTGGTAATAAGTTATCCGTGGGACAGCAGTGTGTCCTGGTGGCCAAGAAAGCAAGAGTATCCTGGGATGCATTAACAAGACTGTGGCCAGCAGGTCAAGGGAGGCTCTCCTCCCTCTCTACTCATCCCTAGTTAGACCACATCTGGGACATTGTGTACAGTTCAAGCAAGACAGAGAACTAATGGAGAGAGTCCAAATGAGGGCTATAAAAATGATGAAGGGACTGGAGCATTTCAAGGAAAGGCTGAGAGACCTGGGGCTGTTTAGGTTGGAGAAGAAAGGCTGAGAGGGGACCTTATCAATGCCTACAAGTATCTGCAAGGTGACTGTCAAGAGGATGGAGCCAGGCTCTTTTCAGTGATACCCAGTGATAAGATGAGGGCAATCCACATAACCTCAGTCACAGGAAATTCCATCTCAACCTGAGAATAAAACAACAGCAAATATTTCAACACCTTCCAGCCCCAATCTCAGCAGACAACAGGAGCCCTGATGTACTGGTAAAACAAGCAAAAACTCCTGCTGTCCTCTTCAGCAGGTGACATCACTGTGTTTTCACACAAGATGGGAAGTATGCCTCACCTGCTGCAGAGCTACAGGAGAGATGAACTAAAAATCACTATCTCAGACTGCATGCTTTGTGATTTTAAATCACAGGTTTGAAGTGTAAGACAAACTGTAAGCAAAAGGCAAGAGCGAAGAGGATGCTAAAATACAACCATGAGCTTGCAACTAAGCTCTCAAGTTTTCAGGCTAATTCCAAAGGAAGTAGCAAATGAAAGCTAAACAAAGCATCTTTGCTTGTAACAAAACATGCCACAGTTTTTTCTGGCCACCACAAGCAGAGTTCAGTGTCAACATCACTGACTTATATCAGTTATTAGAGGACCTAGGACACTTGGAATATTGCAAGAGCACGTAGCAGTCAGGAAACACAGTATCAGCAGGGAACCTTAAAACTGGTGGAGGCAGACACATAAGAGGACTACGACACTGTTACACTCAAGAGTCAAAAAACACTCTGCAGTCCTTCCCATGGGAAGTGGGAGGATGAAAAGGAGGGGAAATAAAAATCCAAAGAACAGTTGAATCCAGTTTTTAGATGAAAATAGATAAATAAGTCAGAATCCACTCTTTCAACTACCGAAGGACAACAGACATTCCCGAGTTTCAGTGAGTGTACAACTGCAATCTTCATAGATGGATAGAATGGTTTGGGTTGGAAGGGGCCGTAAAGATCACCTAGTTCCAATCCCTCTGCCATGGGCAGAGACACCTCCCACTAGACCAGCTTGCTCAAGGCCTCATCCAACCTGCCCTTGAACACCTCCAGGGATGGGGCATCGACCATCTCCCCAGGCAACTTGTTCCAGTCTCTCACCACCCTCACTGGAAAGGATTTATTCCTAATCTTCAGTCTAAATCTGCCCTCCTCAGGCTTCAATCCATTCCCTTTCATCCTGTCACTACAAGCCCTTGTAAAATGTCCCTTCCAGGCTTTCTGGAAGGCCCCCTCCAGGTACTAGAAGGATACTCTAAGGCCCCCTCTCAGCCTTCTCTTTTCCAGACTGAACAACCCCAACTCTCACAGCCTGTCCCCACAGGGAAGGTTCTCCAGTCCTCTGATCATCTTTGTGGGCTCCTCTGGACCTGCTTCTGCAGTTTGATGTCCTTCTTATGCTGGGGGCACCAGAACTGGAGGCAGTGCTGCAGGTGGGGTCTCACTAGAGCAGAGCAGAAGGGTTTTGGGTTTGGGGTTTTTTTTTGCATTTTGTTTTTTGAAGAGCTAAACATCTTCCATCTTCAAAAGGCTACAGTGGTCTGGATCTTTAGTAAGATTGAGATTCGACAGGGCCCTGGGCAACCTGATCTAGTTGAGGATGCCCCTGCTGGCTGCAGAGAGTGTTGGACTGAATGACCTTTGGAGGTCCCAACCCAGATCATTCTGGGATTCTGTGAATAAAGCATGCCAAAAAAAAAAAAANTTTTTTGAAAAAAGCATGTAAAAAAAAAAAAAAAAAAAAAAAAAAATTAAGGAAGCATTTGTTACAGATCTTACTAAGATACATCTGAAAGCATTACAGCAAATAACCTGCACGGTCTGAAGTGAAACAGAGAGGAGGAAAAATCACCATGATTTACTGGGCTTACGCAGCTTTATAAAGGGATTTTCTTTCTTTCCACAATTCTTTCCTTATTAAATAAAGAATTCAAAACCTACCCTGAATCAAAGAATGGTAAAGGTTAGAAGGGATCTCTGGAGATGATAGAGTTCATCCTGCCAAAGCAGGTCATACAGGAACACATGCAGGCAGGTTTTGAAAGTCTCCAGAGAAGGAGACTCCACCATCTCTCTGAGCAGCCTGCTCCAGGGCTCACTTGCAGTAAAGAATTCTGGTTCTGTGCCTTCAAGAAACAGTAATCTTGCTCTATTCCCTATCCCATAGGCCCTGAAGTGCACACCACAGACTAAAACTTTTGCCCCCTGAGTAGCAATTTCTCGTGTTGGTCCAAGAAATGAACATTTTGTACTTACTCAAAACCGCAAAGAACCCTTTATCGGTTTGGGCACAGGTTAAAGAATGATTTCCTGGTCAGTTTTCTTTGGGAAATACTTCAGATGCCATAGATGTGTCTACACTCACACAAATTTGTTGTGAAGACTACAGGCTTGAATTTTTCAAAAGCAGAGAGCAAGGTGGCAGCCAACATTCAGTTCTCACCAGGATATTCTCAGCACAACCCCATGGCACATAGTTAAGCAGAGCCTTTACGCTGAGTTTTCCACTCATTCAGAGATCACATTTTGACTTCTGACAACAACATCCTGGAATACATTGGTGGATTAAAACATTTATGCAAATGGTTTGTGTTTTAAAAAGACCAAACAGCAAAGCTATGTGGCAAGAAAAAGCTTACTGATTTCACAGAACCATAGAATCAGTCAGGGTTGGAAGGGACCACAAGGATCATCTAGTTCCAACCCCCCTGCCATGGGCAGGGACACCTCCCACTAGATCAGGCTGTCTAGAGCCTCATCCAGCCTGGCCTTAAACACCTCCAGGGATGAGGCTTCCACCACCTTTCTGGGCAACCTGTTCCAGGGTCTCACCACCCTCATGGTGAAGAGCTCCTTAACATCCAATCCAAATCTACCCACTTCAAGTTTTGCTCCATTCCCCTCAGTCCTATCACTACCTGACATTCTAAAAGGTCCCCCAGCAGTTTTCTTGTAGTAGTTTTAGGTGTCACCCTTCGGGTACTGGAAGACCACAGTAAGATCTCCTCGGAGCCTTCTCTTCTCCAGACCGAACAGCCCCAATTCCCTGTCTTTCTCCATAGGAGAGGTGCTCCAGCCCTCTGATTGCCCTTCTGGTCCTTCTCTGGCCATGTTCCAGCATGTCTAGATCTTTCTTATAACAGGAGTTTCAGAACTGGACACAGTACTCCAGGTGGGGTCTCACCAGAGTGGAGTCAATTTCCTCCTTCCTTTCCTTCCTTCCTTCTAGCCAGTGGCTTCTGCTACTCTCCTTTTTTAATGTCACCTTTTTTCCAAACACCATTCCCCACAAAGTTACCTCACAGCAAACATAATTAGGCCAGATGGCAACCAAGGTGGTAAAACCTGTGACCACACCATTCCCTTGCCCTGCAATCTGCCACAGGACTGCTGATAAGAACGTTACCAAGTAATCAAGATAAACCACTTATCAGTTAGGAGTTTATTGATTTAAATGTGGATTATTTTGTTGATATGAAGTTTTAATTTATAACTCTCTGCAGATCTCACACAAGCTAGACTTCAGAGAAAGATTCAATTTGAAAGATACAAAAGAGAATCAGATACTCATTTACTTCTATTACATGCTGCCACTCTAATGCAATTTCTGAATCTGTGAAATAGCGAGAAAGTGCTGGCAGGTTGAGGAAGATTCTCCTCCCCCTCTACTCAATCCTGGTGAGGTCATATCTAGAGTATTCCGTCCAGTTCTGGACTCCCCAGTTCAAAAGCAACAGGGAACTGCAGGAGAGAGCGCAACAGAGGACCACAAACATGCTGAGAGGAGCATCTCTGGAGCATCTCTCTTACAAAGAGAGGCTGAGAGAGACCTGAGGCTATTTAGATTGGAGTAGAGCAGCCTGAGAGGGGATCTGATCACTGCTGGTCAATAGCTAAAGGGTGGATGTCATGAGGATAGGGCTGGGCTCTTTTCGGTGGTGCCCACCAATAGGACAAGGAGCAATAGGCACAAAGGAGGATACAAGAGGTTTCATTTGGACTTCAGGAGAAACTTCTTTCCTGTGAAGGTGCCAGAGCCCTTGAGCAGGCTGCCCAGAGAGGTTGTGGAGTCTCCTTCTCTGGAGACTTTCAAAATCCATCTGGACATATTCCTGTGCAACCTGATCTAGGTGGCCCTGCTTCAGCAGGGAGGTTGGACTATATGATCCCTGAAGGTCCCTTCCAACCCTTACCAGTCCTGTCAGCACACTTAGAGTAACAGATCAATGCTTTTAGAATCAGCTGTAAACAAAGAGTACAAAAAGGTGAAGCTGAAACACTATTTCCAACTATTGTTTTTAATTACTTTATCTCCTCTAATCTCAAAAGAAAATTTTTAATTAAAATATCCAAATTCATATGCTATACATATTTTACTCCAGGAAAAAAAAAAAAAAAAAAAAAGATTCTTCCAGAGTACTCCTCCTGGCTACAACCTGGACACTAAGAATCCCCTCTGCACATGGTTAAAGGGAAGCAAAGTG
The DNA here is from genome assembly GCA_013399055.1 of Ramphastos sulfuratus. NCBI lineage: Eukaryota > Metazoa > Chordata > Aves > Piciformes > Ramphastidae > Ramphastos > Ramphastos sulfuratus. The sequence goes on from WBNM01019549.1 coordinate 9,198, forward strand.
TCACTTGCAACACAGAATATTTGGAACAAAACAGCACAGTGCTAACACTATGATCATTTCTCCTCTTGGTCAGACTTCCAAAACAGCTCTGACAACAGAAAAATTGCCCCTAAAAGAACACTTGGACATAATGTAAACCAGCATCTCCAAGTCCTGCTTGTAAGGTCCCAGTCCTAGACTAGAAAAAGAGAAAGAAAAAAGCCTGTACTGCTAGGGTGAATCTGGTAGCACAGGATCCTCTGGTTTCCACTGTAGCAGAGACACACTAGTTCAATCTGGCATAATCTCTTCTGTCTTTGTGGCTTTTTTTTCCTGATTTTTAAAAACAGGCAGCTCCTCCACAAATCTCTGTATGCATCTCACCCTTAACAGAAGTGCTTGGCCATTGTGCAAACACAGCTTCATTTTTCTTCTCACTTCTATCTTCCTTTTATTTTTCATTTAGCTGGATTTAAGAAAGTTTAACAGATCCATGTGTTAGAACACTCTGATTCCATCAGGAGAAATGGCAAACTATTATCAACAACAGGTCACCCTGAGGCAAACACAAATTTTAACCAATGTAATCTGTAAAAATTCAATTTAGGGCTCTCTTTGAAAGACCTTCCTACAGCGATCTGAAAGATACGTTCAGAACTCTGCCACATGTGGAAGGAGTGAAAAACATGTGAAAAGCTCCTGTTGTAACAGCAAACTCATTTTAAACACAGATACAGCAAGTACTTAAGTTAATAAAAAGCTGCTCAAGATTGAAGTCCACATGCTTTAGCAACTTGTTTCTTGGGGTTTTTTAATTAGAATGTGATTGACCCCATGAAAGAACACTTCCAGTAGGATGTTATTCCTTGGTCATTGTGAGGACTTCTCAGCTTCCTTCCTGCACTCTACAAGATCTCATGATTAAAGTTGGGTGGTTGACCTGGAAAGTTCTGCCTCATGTGATAAGACATTAGATTTCAAGAAAGACACAATAGCTAAGCACACAAGCCTTCTTTCAAAAAACCCACAAAGAACACAGAACCCTTTGAATAGGCTTTATTGCTGTATTAATAGTGGAAACGCAGAGCAGCCGAGGGAGCAAAGCTCTCTTTTCCTCATTTGAACTCACTCAACTGGCACAGGATCCCTTTCCCACTCTCCCAATCCCTTGGGTCCCCACAAATCAAAACCAAAACAGGACCCAGCTGTCTCAGCTTGTTGTTCAAGCCCATTCAGTTGCAGCTGGAAGGCAGAATATTTCCTGGCAAAACTTTCCTCTGGGATACTTACTCATGTGAACAAAACATCCAGGCTGCCCAGGTACATTCACCCACTGCAGAGCCATAGCACTTCTGAAGGAAGTGCTAAAGCACTTACAGCTTTAATTAGGCTCTAGGAAACAAATTAACATAAAAAACAATATATAAAGATGTAGCTGACCTGCCTTGAGGATGAGAAGATCTTCCTGCTACTTAAAAGGCCTGCAGGACAGATTGCCTAAGCAAGAGAGCAGCTTCAGGTATTAACCACAGGACTACGCTAAGCTTGCACTGCACATGCAAGGTGAACAGCTGTTGGAGAATGTGCACACACACAGAGCAATCATTAGAGAACAAGCACACACACAGAGCACTCATGTTAAACTTGAGGGTTTCAGAGGGGAGCATTTCTTAAAATACTGGAGGCCACACCTCCAGTGTTCAGTTTTGGGCACCTCATTACAAGAAAGATGTGGAGGTGCTAAGGCAAGTGCAGAGGAGGGCAAGGAAGTTGGGGAAGGGCCTGGAGAATAAACCTTATGAATAGACTGAAGGAGCTGGGGCTGTTTAGTTTGAAAAAGAGGAGGCTAAGGGGAAACCTCATTGCTGTCTACAGCTACCTGAGAGGACACTGTGGAGAGGTTGGTGCTGGTCTCTTCTCACAGGTAAATAGTGATGGAACAAGAATATTGTCCACTAGATCAGGTTGCTCAGAACCTTGTTGAGTCTGACCTTGAATATCTTCAGGGATGGGGCCTCGACTGCCTCCCTGGGCAACCTGTTGCAGTGTTCCACCACTCTCATGGTGCAGAACTTGTTCCTAACATCCCATCTAAATTTGCTCTTCTCTAATTTCAAATCAGTGCCACTTGTCCCATCACTTCTACTTCATAGAAGCCCACAATTACATTCAAAATTCTTTTGAAGTGAAACAAGTCAGAAAGCTGGTGTTAAGAGAGTCCAAGGAATTTCTGTTACCCCTACAATTGAAACTTTTTCCAAAACTCCAATCGGACTTTCAATTTACTGTCATTACTTCAACAGTTATTAAATATAAAGCCCCTGTTCATAGACAAGTCTTGGCAAACTACTCCAGCTTTCCTCCATGCTCATGCAACCCCTTAACCTCACAACACTTTATAAATGCACACTGAGAGCAACTGTGGCATAGTGGAAAAACAAAGGCACTTTGGGAATGGTAAAGACTTAGTAGAAAGGCTTGAGGGGGGAGAACTGATTCTCCTATGGAAGTTGATAACAGATATCACAGAATCACAGAATGTTTGGGGTTGAAGGTGACCTTGACAGCTTATCCAGTCCAGCCTCTCTGCCAGAGCAGGATCACACAGGGCAGGTCACACGGGAACACATCCCAGGTGGGTTTGGAATGTCTCCACAGAAGAAGACTCCACAACATCTCTGGGCAGCCTGCTCCAGGGCTCTGCCACCCTCACAGGGAAAAAGTTTTTCCGTATGTTCACCTGGAACCTCCTCTGCTCCAGCTTGCACCCATTGCCCCTTGTCCTGTCATTGGACATCAGTGAGCAGAGCCTGGCTCTGTCCTCCTGACACTGCCCTTCACATCTTCATAAACATGAATGAGGTCACCTCTCAGGCTCCTCTTCTCCAGGCTAAAGAGCCCCACTTCCCTCAGCTTTTCCTCAGCAGGGAAATGTTCCACTGTCTCCAGCACCTTTATGGCTCTGTGCTGGATTCCTTCAGGCAGTTCTCTGAGGTCTCTGTTGAACTGAGGAGCCCAGATCTGGACACAATATTCTAGATGCAGCCGCTCCATGGCAAAGCGGAGGGGAGAACCTCCCTCGACCTACTAATCACCCCCCTTCTAATCCACCCCAGGATACCATTTGCCTTCTTGGCCACAAGGGCACCTTGCTGGCTCATGGGCACCCTTCTGTCCACCAGGACCCCCAGGTCCCTTTCCACCACATTGCACTTCACCCAGTCGGTACCGGTCCATGGGGTTGTTCTTTCCCAGATGCAAGACTCTACACTTGTCCTTCATTCAATTTCTTTCCACCCAACTCTCCAGCCTGTCCAGGTCCCACTGAATGGCAGCACAGCCTTCAGGTGTATCAGCCACTCCTCTCAGTTTATGTCACCAGCAAACTTGCTGAACAGTGCTCTCCGTGCCCTCATCCAGGTTGTTGATGAATATATTGAATAGTGCTGGTCCCAGTACCAACCCCTGAGGGACTTCACTACATAGAGGCCTCCAAATAGACTCTGTACCACTGACCACAACTCAGTGATTTCTTCAGCCAGTTCACATCCACCTCACTACACCGTCATTCAGACCTCACTTTCTCAGTTAGGCTGCAAGGATATAACATTCAGCAATTATCTTTAAGTGCTTCAAAATCACAACAAAAGACACACATAAAAAAGCAAAAAACAACAGGTCAGTAAATCCAACTCCTGATGGCAGTTAAAAGCCTCAGGCCTAATTTTGTTTAAACTGTTTACAGCCTATTCATAATAACTGATCTCAGACAAGCCCTCTGATTACGCTGCAATACACCACTGCACACAAGATTTTGTTCTCAAAATTAAAACAAATCAAGACCATTTGAAATAAGCATGTTCACAAATACATCTCTTCCAGATGTCTGCTGACATTAATGCTCAATTACAGTTTAATCATCATCTGTAGTAACCAACGGGTCCTATTCCTTGCTTTCTCTGTAGCATCCATTTTCCTTTATAACACCCTCTTTGAATACTGATTAGCTTCATTAGTTTTTATGCTAATGAAGATATGTGAACAAATGAAAGCTACACAACACAAGGAACCGAGCTCAGAAGATTCAGCTTTGTATTATCTGCCAGTATGACTTTGGCAGAACCAGTACAGAGCAGCTACTTCTGCCAAAGAGTAGTTCCATGCCTTCTGGGATGATCACCAACACACAATCCCATAGCTCATCATCCTCGTTGGTTCCCATGCAGCCAAAGATTCACAGGGCTGGAAGAGACCCTCGAAGGTCATTCTGCCCAACCCTCTGCAATCAGCAGGGGCACCTCCACCTAGATCAGGCTGCCCCAGGGCTACATCAGTTCTGATGTTGCATTTTTGCAGGGACAGGGCCTCAACCACATTCCTGGGCAGCCTGTTCCAGTGCTTCACCACTCTCATTGTGCAGAACTTACTCCTGATGTCCAAGCTACAGCTGCCCTGCTCCAGTTTCAAACCATTGCTCCTCATCCTATCACTACAAGTCCTTCTAAAAAGTCCCTCCCCAACCTTCTTGTAGGTCCTCTTCAGATCTTCAAACATAGCTCTAAGGTCCTACCAGAGCCTTCTCTTCTCTAGGCTGAATAGCCCCAACTCTCAGCCTGTCTTCACAGGAAAGGTGCTCCATCTTTGCATCCCTCCTCTAGACCCACTTCCATCTTTGTCTCTCTTCGTGCTGGTTTGAGTCTAATTGGAATATTTTAATGAAAAAAACAGATTATAGGCTGTGAAAAGTAAACAATGGGGCTGTCTACTTCACTCCTAGGACTGCTGGGAGGNGGGGGGGGGGGGGGTGGGCAGGTAACTCTCAAACCACTACACTGTTTTATTGAGGGTCCCAGAGCTGGACACAGCACTGCAGGCAACATCTCACCAGAGCAGAAGGGCTAAACTTCCTCTCTCAATCTGTTGGCCATGCTTCTTTTGATCCAGCCCAGGATGCCATTGGCCTTCTGGGGTCCCTACTTCTGCAACAGGATCTCTAATGCTCCTGTTATGATGCCCAAATGCTTTTTGAGGGCTGTCAGTTGTGCACAGTTACCATATTATTTGCTTGTTTTATGAAGAAAACTTTTAATAAACTGAGAAGAAATTATTATTAATAAACTAGAATTAAACAGGTTACATTTGGTACCTCATTTACATTTCCTCCAAGTCTCTGAACAACACATGCCTTTAAAAAGGCCTCTGAATTATGCAACATCTGAAATAATCATTACCTATGGTTAACACCCAGTAAGGTGCAAAAATGATTCATTAGCTCAGAACAAGAAAATTAAATAAAAATTAAATTTAAAAAAAAAAAAAAAAGAAGAAGAAGAAAAAAAACAGACCTGCACTGCTGGGAGTCAGCAATAGCTGCAGTCTTTCAATTTTAACACCATCTGACCACTCCTTAGAGACAAATGCTCCTCCTGCAGACTATCCTGGGCACTGCTTTTCAAAGGCTCCAAGCACCAGCCACTGATCAACAGGGAAAGGGATTTCAGAAAGCAAAGCAGCTTTCATTTCTGGAGCAGCTCCTGTAAGACTCCACACATTCTTCCTGTTTATCATTGAGCAGCTCTTTAACCATCTCCCAGCTTTCATTTTAATCAGTAAAGTCAAAAAGGGTCATGACAACAATTTGCTTATTACAACTGCTGAAGTGTTACTGCCTGGTTAGGTAATACAGAGAATGACTTAAGCTGGATGGGACCTCAGAGATCATCTACTCCAACCTCCTTGCCATGAGCAGGGACACCTCTCAACTAGACTTAGTTGCCCAAGGCCTTATCCAGCCTGCCCTTGAATACCTCCAGAGAGCATGCACAACCTCCCTAGGCAACCTGTTCCAGATGAAAGTATGCATCCATCTTCAATCATATCTGATCAGTTATCACTGAATGGGAGACCCAACTTGACCTAGAGTTTGGCCCTGAACACCTTATAGCTGTACCTGAAGTCCTTAGACTTCACTTGTTAAAAAAAAAAAAAAAAGTAACCTCAGATAAGATAACCCCAGAAAGTCACAATTTAACAGAAAAGTCACATTTTGACAGGAAACTGCTCACCTGCAATTACTATGTTTTACAAAACAAAGGATCTTCAGTGCCTGCAGATAGCTGAATTTCTTAGAACTTAGATCAAGCACAAAATTAATTAACACTAATAAAGCACAGAAGAAAATGGTCTCAGTGTCAAATAAAGAGCAATGGCAATATAGCAGTTGTCTACATGTAGCCCTTACCTCGGGCTCAACTCCAGCAGTTGTTCTATCAACCAGTGACTCCTCCCCAGCAGAGAAGGGCAATGAGGAAAAGCAGGAGACTCATGGGGTAAAATGAAAATGGATTTCATAAAATAGCCAAATGAACACCAAGGTCAATACAAAGCAGAGAACCAGCTCAGACCAGCCATGCAGCAGCCATGATAGACAGAAAAGCAGTCCTTGAGTGCAGGAAAAGGGTGAGGAGCAGGCTGTAGCAAGAGGCTCCTCTCTCCTCAGCAAACTNAGAGCATGCACAACCTCCCTAGGCAACCTGTTCCAGATGAAAGTATGCATCCATCTTCAATCATATCTGATCAGTTATCACTGAATGGGAGACCCAACTTGACCTAGAGTTTGGCCCTGAACACCTTATAGCTGTACCTGAAGTCCTTAGACTTCACTTGTTAAAAAAAAAAAAAAAAGTAACCTCAGATAAGATAACCCCAGAAAGTCACAATTTAACAGAAAAGTCACATTTTGACAGGAAACTGCTCACCTGCAATTACTATGTTTTACAAAACAAAGGATCTTCAGTGCCTGCAGATAGCTGAATTTCTTAGAACTTAGATCAAGCACAAAATTAATTAACACTAATAAAGCACAGAAGAAAATGGTCTCAGTGTCAAATAAAGAGCAATGGTAATCTAGCAGTTGTCTACATGTAGCCCTTACCTCGGGCTCAACTCCAGCAGTTGTTCTATCAACCAGTGACTCCTCCCCAGCAGAGAAGGGCAATGAGGAAAAGCAGGAGACTCATGGGGTAAAATGAAAATGGATTTCATAAAATAGCCAAATGAACACCAAGGTCAATACAAAGCAGAGAACCAGCTCAGACCAGCCATGCAGCAGCCATGATAGACAGAAAAGCAGTCCTTGAGTGCAGGAAAAGGGTGAGGAGCAGGCTGTAGCAAGAGGCTCCTCTCTCCTCAGCAAACTCCCTCCTCACAGCAATTGTGGTGCTCATGGGCTGGGGACACACCTGCAGCCAACTCCAGCCAGCTGTGCTGCTGACTCAGACCTGCTGATGGACATGCTGCTTAGGGACAGTTTAGTGCAGACTTCACAGCTCTGGGTCAGAGGTTGGACTGAATGATCCTGAAGGTCTCTTCCACGCAAAGATATTCAGTGATTTTTATACTACCTTTGCCTTCCCTGTAGCTAGTACTTTAATAGGAGCCCACATACAAAGACAGTTGCACTGCCAGCATCAAGGACCAGAGCATTAATTCCAGCACCACATTCCATTTTCAGTAGTTTTGAGAATCCATCATATTATTATTATGTGCAACAGCTTTTAGAGCTCATTCTAGGGGACACAAAAAAAAAGGCACAACATCCAACCACCTTCAGCTAGAATTTCAAACTGATTCAGTTGATAACTACAAACAATGAAAGACAATCCTTCCCTCCTCTGCAAACATCAAACGCAACCCATATGAGACTGAAACACTTCTAAGAAGAGCTGGCAAAGTTTACTAAAGAAAAATCCAGTATAAAGTCTGCGTGGTAATTAATTTACTTACAGACTAGACTGCTACAAGCAAGCAGAAATAAATAAAGAGCTATTCCTCAAGGTTCTGAAGGGGACCTACAGGAAGGCTGGGGAGGGACTCTTCAGAAGGGCTTGGAGTGATAGGATAAGGGCAGTGATTTGAAACCGGAGCAGGGGAGATTTAGGTTGGACGTGAGGAGGAAGTTCTGCACAATAAGAGTGGTGAAACATTGGAACAGGTTGCTCTGGGATGTAGTTGAAGCCCTGTCCCTGGAGACGTTCAAGATCAGGCATGACGTGGCCCTGGACAGCCTGATCTAGTTGGTGTGTCTGCTAAATGCAAGAGGTTGGATATGATCACCTTTGAGGGTGCCTTCCAACTCCAGTATTCTATGATTCTATGATCCTATAATGTAATTTTTCCCATAGCACACTACTCTGAGTTTAGTAACAGGAAAGCTTTTTGAACTCTGAGCTGCTATATTTCCCAGTAGCCTTCACATCAGACATGAAAACAATAAAAGATGAAAACCCAACATGCACAGAATACTCTATAGTTAATCCAGTATTAAGTCACGGAGATAATTATCTGATTTTTTTCAACACACTGAGCAGAGAATGCTAGGGGTTGAGAGGAACCTCGAAAGATCATCCAGTCCAACTCCCCTGCCAGAGCAGGATCACTCAGGGCAGGTTACACAGGCACACATCCACATGGGTCTTGCACAGTCTCCAGAGGAGACTCCACAACCTCTCTAGGCAGCCTGCTCCAGGGCTCTGCCACCCTTGCAGGGAAAAAGTTTTCTCCTTATGTTTCTACAGAACCTCCTCTGCTCCAGCTTGCACCCATTGCCCCTTGTCCTGTCACTGGACATCAGTGAGCAGAGCCTGGCTCTGTCCTCCTGACACTGCCCTTCACATCTTTATAAACATGAATGAGGTCACCCTTCAAGCTCTTCTTCTCCAATCTAAAGAGCCCCAGCTCCCTCAGCCTTTCTTCACAAGGGAGATGTTCCACTGCCTTCAGCATCTTTGTAGCTCTGTGCTGAAGTTTCTCAAGCAGTTCCCTGAGGTCCTTCCTGAACTGAGGGGCCCAGAACTGGACAAGATATTGCAGATCTTAATTATCCCTGAGGACTGAGAGTTTAAAACATTTCTGGAGGGTATCAGAAATGTATGGAACAAATGGTTTTTTAAAGAAATATTACATATGCCTCTCTGTGTATGTCTGCATCTAGACACATACAAACATATGACTATAATATACCTATATTTACATAAAATGTTGTGAATAAATTAAGTATGAATTAATTAATTTCATAAAATTCATTAACATAAAATGCAACCTACAAATTCTGCAAGTCCTTAGCCATATGATTTCATTAGGAGCTGAGTGCTGCATAAGAAAGTGACTCTTAGTATTTACTTTCCCAGGTACCCAAACTGAAAACCCAACAACTAGTGTCTAATATTGGGAACATGCTTGATTTGAAGTAGTCTCACATACTCTCTACTCCTTAACATAATATTTTCTGTTTATGTTTCCCTTTGGAAATTAAGATCCTGAAGCCTTAGTTAATGTAAATCTGCTGATGCTATATTTCATAGATTCATAGAATGGTTTGGGTTGGAAGGGACCCTAAAGATCATCCAGTTCCAACCCCCCTGCCACGGGCAGGGACACCTTCCACTAGAGCAGGCTGCTCAAGGCCCCATCTGATCTGGCCCTAAACACCTCCAGGGAGGGAGCATCCACAACATCCCTGGACAACCTGTTCCAGTGTCTCACCACCCTCACTGGAAAGAATTTCTTCCTAATCTCCAGTCTACATCTGCCCTCCTCAAGCTTCAACTCGTTTCCTCTCATTCTATCACTACAAGCCCTTGTAAGAAGTTCCTCCCCAGCTTTCTTGTAGGTCCCCTTCAGGTACTGGAAGGCTGCTCTAAGATCTCCCTGGAGCCTTAACTCTAACTGTTCTGAAGTTTTAGTATTCCCTCTTCCTCCAATATTTGTACAACATTATTGCTTCTGTATTTTGTTCTGTGCATTAATGACTCCTGAGAGGAAGAGACAGAAAAATAAAATTGTGCCAGTTTAAGCACTGGGCCAGATCTTCAGTTGACATAAACCCAAGTTCCAGCTGCTTCCAAGTCTCACATAGCTCATGTTCAGCGATCCTGTTTGCAGGTTACTCTGGCCAAGGTGTTGGCCAAGGGTTTTTTTTACTGGGTTATGCTTAAATCCTCATCTGACCAGTCCATTTTATGACTGAATTAGGATAGTCTTCAAAATTCTCTGAGGTAATTAAACAAAGAGAAGCTCACTTGGCAAAGTTTTCAGCTATGATGGATGACAGGAACTCATTTAGCTGTCTGAGCACTTTGAACTGCATATAATCAAACACCAATTCCTGCACTTCCCCTCTCAATCTTTACATTTTACACAGAAGACAGCATCAAAACAGTGCTTGAGAGAGACTATGGAAACATCTCTTGCACTTTGGTGTGAAGTAAGTTGAAAGAAGACACAGATCCCAAAACACAAAGATGGATTACTCTTCCAGATAAACTTCACAGGCACTGCCTAATGATCCAAGCAGGCCAGCAGAGTCACCCATATTTCCACCTCTAGCCCAAACTTCTGACCCAGATAATGAGTCATCATAAATCTGCTTGCAAAGAACATGCTTCTTCCTGAATTTACTATTGATGACAACAAAAGTTATTACATCATAGAAGGTTTTTGATACTTCAAGCAGGGAAGGAAATGAAGTGAATTCAGACCAGATTCTGAAAAGTCATTTTCAATCACCTTATAACTACTTGGTTTTAATCCTACAGCTACTTTTTCCAAAAGACCACTTCCCACAAATCATTGCAGATAATCTTCAGATCTTACTAACTCCTTTAATTAATTTCCAGTATTTCTGAGCTTTAATTCCAGATCCAAGAAGGAATTTATTTAAGGTTCCTTAGCTCAACAGAGGAAGCACATACTGATATTGTTAGCATCAGTTTGAATAAACAGGTAATTTGTCACTTAGCCAGGTGTCCTCAGCAACAGTTCTACCAGTAATGGTTCTGTTGGATCTACTGAACACTCTATGTCCTGGTCACTGACAGAGAGACAGCAGAACAAACCAGAGAGGTTAGAGGAACAGAATAATTTAAATAAACTGCAATTCCTATTAAAACAACATTCCCTAAACTACTGGGCTATTGCTATCCCAGTTTATCTCTAGTATTAATGTCTCCTCCTCCTCTTATTTCAAGTTTTCATATAAATTCCCAGAGGGCTCACATCCTTAGAAGATGCCTCTAAATCCCCCTAACAACCCAAAGAGAGTTGCACTGCTGCAGCTACCCAAACCTCTCTCAACTACTAGGCACCAGTAAGCACCCCAGCACCAGTTCATGGTATGTGACACAGAAGACTGGCACCTTCATCTTGAAACCCACTTATCAGATATTTATATACATCAATAAGGTCCCCTTCTCTTCTCCAGGATAAAGAGCCCCAGGTCTCTCATGCCTTCCTCATAAGAGAAATGTTCAAGTCCCTTAATCATTCTGATAGTTCTAAACTGGAAACTGCAGTAGGTTAGGTTTTTGTTTGAAGTGGCCCCCATTGCCCAATTTTTACCCATAAAATTCTCATCAGCAGTACTAGTTACCTAGATGTGTTCCTGTGTGACCTGCTCTGGGTGATCCTGCTCTGGCAGGCACATTGGACTGGATGATCTCTGGAGGTCCCTTCCAACACCTACCATTCTGTGATTTACTTTCAGATCTTTAGTAAAGAAAGAATCCCCATCTGAAAAAAACCTGTCATTCTGTCTGTAGCAAACAGAAAAAAAGGAGCCACCTTTAAGTGATAGTACAACGCAGTCCTCAATCAAAGGTGGCGTTCTGCAAAAACAAATTCACTACCGAAAGCAAGCGGAGAACAAAACAGGTTTCAGCCACAGGATTTCCTGTGGTTATATCACTGCTTTTCAGTCACACACTTGGTTAAACATGACTTCCTATGACAGAGTGGGAGGAAACCAAGAGGAACTTCCTCATCTGTCACCCAGTATTACACACACACACAAAGAGTGCAGCAAGTCTCGGTGATATCACAGCCCGCAAATAATCCACAGTGAAGGCCTAGAGGTAGTGAAAGCAGAAACCCAAAGAGATTAGCGTAAGTGCAGCTGAGCAACGACTATGCACTACCACAGCAGTTGTGTTTTATTGCTACTAGCACTAACTTTTGCAGGACATGAGCTCCAATATCAGGGATCACAGGATGCTAGGAGTTGGAAGGGACCTCTGGAGATTGAGTCCAAGCCCCCTGCCAGAGCAGGACCATACAATCTAGCTCAGATCGCACAGGAACGCATCCAGACAGGGCTTGAAAGACTCCAGAGAATGAGGCTCCACAACCTCTCTGGGGAGCCTGTTCCAGTGTTCTGTGACCCTTACAGTAAAGAAGTTCTTCCTCATGTTGAAGTGGAACTTCCTGTACTGTAGTTTACACCTATTGCCCCTTGTCCTATCATAGGGCACAAGTGAGCAGACGCTGTCCCTGTCCCTTCCTTCTTGACCCTCAGTCTTCAGATATTTATAAACATATATTAGATCCCCTCTCAGTCTTCTCTCAAGACTAAACAGTCCCAGGTCTCTCAGCCTCTCCTCATAAGGCAGTGCTCCAGTCCCTTAATCATCCTTGCAGTCCTCCGTTGGACTCTCTCAAGCAGAGATCCCTGTCCCTCTTGAATTGGGGAGCCCAGCACTGGATGCAATATTCCATATGAGGCCCCACCAGGGCAGAGTAGAGGAGGAGCTATCAATTTATGTGATTTGATAAACATCCTTACAATAAACAGAAACCAGGTAGCCTCCACGCTTGTAACCTGAAAACCTGCTTTGAGCTATACAAATAATAAAATACTACAAGCTGGTATCAAATTAGCAGCATACATCGGTTAGCCATATAAATATGCACTTTGTGGGCTCACTCAATAATTATGAATCTCAAGATTTCAAAATAAAGTAAAATCTAAACCAAAAACAAACAAGCAGAAGAAAATAAAAAAAAAAGTCAAGGTTGATACACTGCAGGTATCTTTGTTCTGTTTTCAATTATCACCTAAGGTATAATGCATATATATGAGATAGGAGAGGAGGAGGAATCTCCCCCTCTGTTCTTGAGACTCCACCTGGAGCACTGTGTCCAGTTCTTGTGCTCCAGCACAAGAGGGACATTGAACTGCTGGAGTGGGTTCAGAGGAGGGCCACCAAGGTTATAGGAGGGCTGAAGCACCTCTCCTATGAGTGCAGGATGAGAGACCTGGCGTGGTTCAGCCTGGAGAAGAGTAAGCCGAGAGGGGACCTTATTAATGTCTACAAATATCTGAGAGGTGGGTGCCAAGGTGAAGGTGCCAGGCTCTTTTTGGTGGTGTCCAGTGACAGGACAAGGAACAACAGGTACAAACTGGAACACAGCAAGTTCCACCTCAACATGAGGAGACACTTCTTTACTGTGAGGGTGACAGAGCTCTGGAGCAGGCTGCCCAGAGAGGTTGTGGAGTCTCCTTCTCTAGAGACACTCAAAACTCACCTGGATGCATTCCTGTGTGGCCTGCCCTAGGGGATCCTGCTCTGGCAGGGGGATTGGACTTGATCTTCAGAGGTCCCTTCCAACCTCTAATATTCTAGGTTTCTATGATCTAGTAGAAATGCCCTTGTGTTCTCCATAAAAACACAATTTGTAAGCACCCATATGAACATTAGCACCATAACTGGTGGCACAATACCCCTCACTAGTGGACTCACAGCAATTCCTACCTTTCAGAAAGCAGTACCTTGAAACCAACAGCAAGCCAGCCATAAACATCAGCCTACTTTGCTTACAGGAAACTCAAAGTTAGAAAGAATTATGGGTTTGCAAACCAGTTTCTCTAATCAGCCTGCACAAGTCCCATTCAATTTCACAGCTCATTACCTGGAACACAGTTAAAACCCATACCAGATGCATTCTGTACAAGACAACAATTCAAGCTGTAATTAAAAATCCCCACTCCACTCCAACATGACACATATGGTGCCTATGTATTATATTTTTTTCCTCCCTTAATAAAGAGACCATTTTGAGATTCATTTACTTTTTTGCTGTGTTAGTTATCACAAAAAGAAAACCTGTTAGAACTCATACCTGTGGATTTCAAATGACACATACTGATGACAGAAAAATGGCCAAGCAAATTTCTGTCCAGAGAGTTGTTTAAAGTCACTCTGTAATGACCAAGGTTGGCCAAAGCAAAAGTGTCCTGAGTACTTAGAATCTTAGGTGTCCACTGATGAAAAACTCACTAGAAGGTGGCAATGTGAGCTTGCAGCCTGGAAGACAACCGTGCCCCGGGCTGCATCAAAAGCAGTGAGAGCAGCAGGCCAAGGACAGGATTCTGCCTCTCTACTGTGGTGAGATCCCACCTGGAGTACTGTACCCAGTTCTGGTGACCCCAGCATAACAAGGGCATCAAACTGCTGGAGCAGGCCAGAGGAAGTTTAGGCTGGATCTTAGGGAAAAATTCCTTCCTGCAAGAGTGGTCAGGCATTGGAAAAGGCTCCCCAAAGAAGTAGTGGAGTCACTATCCCCAGAGGTGTTCAAGGAACCTGTGGACATGGCACTTTTGGACACAGTTTAATGGCCACGATGGTGTTAGGTCAATGGTTGGATGATCTTAGAGGTCTTTTCCAACCAAAACAATTCTATGGAAGATTTTGGAATGTACTGCTTTAATATACTTTCTGAATAACATCTAATAACTTGGCTCTAATTACAGTTGCACAGCTTACCCTAGCCTAAAGTCAAACAAGAGCATGAGTTCTGACCCTGACCCAGGAAAGCACGGAGTTAAGTTTATCCTTACACTCAAGAGCTGATTGCAGTCAACCACTGATTAAGACTCATTTACATACTCCTTGAACTAATTTGTTTTCTAACTCAGGCCCTTTACTTCCTCTTTACACTGACCACAAATCTAACCAACCCAGAAGGAAATGATCTCTTCATTTTCTATGTTGGAAGGATACAACAATATCTCCAGATGGCTTTATGCCAGGAAGTACATTTGACAGCTGCTTGAGACCACAGCATAGAGAGCACATTTTTGATGCCTGGTGCTGACAGGGATTGTTTAAAAACAACTGCATCAGAAGAAATTGTTCTACAGGCTATTCCTGAGCAAGGTTTTCTGGAACAGAGTAGATGTCAGAACAAGGACTAATTTGCATTTCCAAACAATGATTCCAGTAAATAAAACAAATTCCTTTTTCTAATTCACAATTGGAGAATATTTATCGATGACAATCAATGGTTGGAAGGGAATTTCAGCTTTCTGAGCACATAAATGGCATTTTGAGGCTGGACATCAGGAAGAAGTTCTGCACACTGAGCATGGTGAAATACTGAAACAGTTTGTCCAGGGATGTGGTTCAGGCCCCATCCCTGTAGACATTCAAGATCAAACTTGATGTGTCCCTCAGCAGTCTGATCTAATTGGAGGTGTCCCTGCTGAGCACAGAGGGGTTGGACATGATAACCTTTCAGGGTCCATTCTAACCTAATACAATCTGTGAAGCTGTGAATCCTGTATCCGTGGTGAAGACTGATCACCAGTGTACAAGTCTGCAAGTTTTTCACATCTGCTTTCAGCATTTCCTCATTTAAAATAGAGTGTAAAAGTCAATTATAGACCAGAAGGAGGATTTTGTGGCTGTAGTAGATTTCTATTCTCCATACTTTACTTCCAGCCAAAAAGATGACTTCTACCACAGCTGCTGCATGCCAATTTTATCTATTTGTGGGCAAACCAGTAAGGGAGTGTACATGTCAAAAACTGTCCCTGAGAGAGACTGAAATACAACAGCCATTTCAAGAAAAGCAGGAAATGTCTACTAATTACTTAACACCTATCTAGAGATTCACACACATACAGATTGCACTGGGTTGGAAGGGACCCTCAAAGGTCATCTAGTCCAATCCCCCTGCACTCAGCACTGACACGTCCAACTAGATCAGGCTGCCCAGGCACACATCAACACTGATCCTGAATGTCTCCGGGGACAGGGCCTCAGCCACATCCCTGGGCAACCTGTTCCAGTGTTTCATCACCCTCATTGTGCAGAACTTCCTCCTGATGTCCAACCTAAATCTTCCCTGCTCCAGTTTCAAACCATTGCCCCTTGTTCTGTCACCACAAGCCTTTCTAAACAGCCCCTCCCCAGCCCTCCTGTAGGTCTCCCTCAGAAACTGAAATGCAGCTCTAAGGTCCTCCCAGAGCCAAGAACTTCCTCCTTATATCCAGCCAACATCTACCCTGACCACATCCTTTGGTCTCAACCTGGTCAAATAAAAAGCTCTCTTACAGATGTGAAAAATAGAAAACTATAGGAAAGATCCACACATACAGTGCTCAATTTTATACGTTACCTCTCTACCATTAACACAGGCATGTAAGTAGTTTTTATCTAGCAACAAAAAAGTCAAGAGAAACGTGAAAACATGCTTCAAATTTGTATGGTTGCTTAACATTCCATCAGCTGTTGCAGTACAACAGCAGGACGCTGTGTAAATGGGCACACCAGAGAATGAAAATGGATCTCTGTTTAGTAAGTGGTCAGAGTTAGATTGGATTTGAGGAGCAAGTTCTTTTCCATGAGGGTGGTAGAACACTGCAACAGGCTGCCTAGGGAGGTAGTTGAGGCCCCATCCCTGGAGAAATTCAAGGTAGACAAAACAATCTCTGAAGACCACCAGTTACATTGCTTAATACATGACTGATGTGTAGCAAACAAGCCCTAGAAACACCACCTCTGCCATCTGCAGGAACCAGACAGCTGGGAGCCTAACCAGCTCTAACAAGCCAACTCAAGCATCAATAGCTGGAGGAGGCTCCCTTCCAGGACCGCTGTGTGGCTATGGAGATAGAAGTGACAGCTACAGCAGCTCCAGATGTGCTTGAACACATAGAATCATAGAACAGTTTGGCTTGGAAGGGACCTTTAAGATTATCTAGTTCCAAACCCCGTGCTATGAGCAGGGACGCTTTCTACTAGACCAGGTTGATCAAGGCTGAATCCAACCCAGCCTTGAATACCTCCAGGTTTGAGGCAAGCTCCCAGTCTCCCTGGGCAACCTGTTCCAGTGTCTCACCACTCTCACTGGAAAGAATTTCTTCCTAATCTCCAGTCCAAATCTGCCCTCCTCAAGCTTCAATCCATTCCCCCTTGTCCTGTCACTATAAGCCCTTGTAAGAAGTCCCTCCCCAGCTTTCTTGTAGCCAGCCCCCTTCGGGTACTGAAAGGCTGCTCTATGGTCTCCCTGGAGCCTTCTTGTCTTCAGGGTGAACAGCACCAACTCATAACCTGTCCCCAGAGGGGAGGCTCTCCAGCCCTCTGATCATCTTTGTGGCATCCTCTGGACCAATTCCAACAGTTCAATGTCCTTCTTAAGTTGGACAACGAATAGTGCTTGCTGAACTTGCCCACAAAGAGTGGCTGTTTTACTCCTGTGCAAAAAGGACAGCAGGGAGTATGGTACCAGCACCAACATGAAATCTTTGCACTGTATGAATCCCAGACCAGTGTGGGAAAGCAAAGCCTTCAAAATTAACTTTCAAACTCTCCCTTCACAAAGTGGAAAAGAACAAGCTTTGGTCTTAATGCATAATGACTTAAAACCTGAAAGTTCAAAGTTCTTTCACAAATGGCAAGTAATTTCCAATTAGAATGAGAAAGCATCATAAGAAAAAAAAAATAATAAAATCTTTCACTTGTTTGAATTAATAAGATACACTTTTGGTTGCAACTGGCCACCCAATTACAGTTCTACACTTTTGTCTCACCCTGGGACAGAAACCAGGGCTGTGCAGCAATGCAGATAATTTAACACCATCTAATTTCAGTGCTAGTCGCCTCGACCTGTACACTTCTACTTGTCTAATTATGAATTGATGAAGGGATCATTAATCCCATGTAACAAAACCAACTTTAACCCCAACTCTTGGCTGCTACTTAACATTTTCAGCTGTTGGGGAGAGCTGAGTGCCGGTGGGAGGCAATGGGAGCGGGGTGCTGCAGGGGGTCCTCTCTGCTGGACATCTTTATTGGCCACACATTCAGTGTCAGCTTTTATTTAACAAACAAGGCCTGTGGGAAAGCACTTCAGGTTCCTTTACATTAGGCTTTTCCAATAGAACATCACCTCTCAAACACCATTTTCACTCTTGGGTAACAATCATTCACTTGATAGCATCTATCGATGCTGTGGGTCAGTCTTTCAAAACCAAAGACATCCATTCAGGTACTTAGAATGAACCCGAGTAAACGAAACCTCAAACATTTAATTACTTCCTGTCTGGACCCCAGCAATCAAATTACACTTGGCTGCAATCCATTTATGGAAAGCTGTGCCTCCAGCATCCCATTTGCAATGCAAGAGGAACTTCAGAGACAGAATGAAGTGTGCCCCTGCCTTCTCATAAAGGAAACTGCTCTTAAACAAGAAGCATTTGTAGTTCAGTGATGTTTTTGCCTCCTACATAATCACATCACTAACATCTGTATCTCTCCACATACAGCAGCACTTAATCCAAACAGGCTACCACCAACTCTGTGGCATGAGTATCCAGTACTGCTACATATGCATGCCTAAAACATTTTACTCAAGGAGACCTCAAGTCTAGTGTAAGGCATATGGTACACAAGATTCCAAGCTTCCAGTCTGAAAAAGGCAGTAATGAAACACCAGGAGCAAGGAAAACTGTAAAGAGAGGCTGATGATGAAACAGTGACACGGGAGCAGAGTTTAAGGTATAAGGTGGATGCTGTTTGTTTCCTTTCTCCAAAAAGCATGGATGTAGTTGTACAGATGGAAGGATTAAGGATTTGGCAGTTACAAAAGGTTTTCTCTCTGGTGCTCCTGTTCAAGGCTTTTTTTCTCTGTTCTGCACACCACAAATCTGAGTAAGAGTAACAGAGCTACAAGTGTACAACCAAGACAGCAAAGAAGGGATCAGGATCATCATGGAATGTCTTGGGTTGGAAGGGACCTTAGTGATCATCTTCTCCAACTCCACTGCCATGGGCAGAGGCACCTCTTCACTAGACTTGGTTGCTCAAAGACCTCATTCAACCTGGTCTGGAACACCCCAGAGAAGAGACATCCACAACCTCCCTGGGCAACCTATTCCAGAGACTCACCACCCTCATACTAAAGAGCTTCTTCCTAAACTCCAGTCTATATCTACTCTCCCACACCTTAAAACCATCCCCGCCTTTTCTTGCTGCTAGATACTTATGAAAAGTTCCTCTCCAGCCTTCCTGTAGGCTCCCTTCAGCTACTGGAAAGCAGCTCTAAGGTACTCCCCAAGTCTTACCTCCTCCAAGCCAAAGAAGCCCATGTCTCCATCAAAAGGAAGGTTTTCCCTGTACACAGATATGCAGCACAACAGGAGTGCAGCTTTAAGTATGGTTGTGATTAACTGAGAAGCAGCTTGTACAAAAAGCAACACTTGGAGCTTTGGAAACACAATTGGTGTTATGTTTCTTAATTTAAAATTTGGAAATGTTCCTACTACAAAGCCTACCCACTGGAGAAGGAAAACACAGTGCTCTTTTCCCAAAAATGGTGAAGCAGCAGAGACATAGAATGTTCTTTTTCTTTGGGCCTGAATGCTGTCATGTAGCCACAAGTGACAGGAGCTGGAGCTGAAACACTGGCTTCCTTACTGCCAGAGGAACCTTACTTTGAAAAGGCAAAGATCTTGCAGCAGTAACTTCCTTAGCACGGCCTCTCCCTCAAACCAACAAGATGAAAACATAAAAGGTTACTTAAAAGTTACCTTAGGTGCTCAAAGATACATCAGTGCAAATCCAGGGTGGACGAGCAGTGGCTCAAGAGCAGTCTAGAGGAGAACGACTTGGCGGTGTCAATCCCCAAGAGCTCCCCATGAGGCAGCAATGGTCACTGGCAGCCCAGAAGGCAGCTGTGTGCTGGGCTGCATCCAAAGCAGGGAGAGCAGCAGCACAGGGAGGGGATTCTCTGCTGAGGCCCCATCTGCATCCAGTTCCAGTGCCCTCAGCACAAGAAGGACATGGATCTGGCAGAGTAGGGTCTAAAGGAAGGCCACAAAGATGATCAGAGGGCTGAAGCACCTTCCCTGTGAGGACAGGATGGGAGAGTTGGGACTGTTCAGTCTGGAGAAGAGAATGCTCTAGGAAAACCTTAGAGCAGCCTTCCAGTACTTGAAAGGAGCTACAAGAAAGCTGAGAAGGGACTTTTTACAAGGGCTTGTAGTGATAGGATGAGGGGGAATGGATTGAAAATGGAAGAGGGGAGATTTAGACTGGATATCAAGAAGAAATTCTTTACATTGAGGGTCGTGAGATACTAGAACAGGTTGTACAGGAGGTCATGGATGCCCCTCCCTGGAGGTGTTCAAGGCCAGGAGGGACGAGGCCTTGAGCAATCTGGTCTAGTGGGAAGTGTCCCAGCCCATGCCAGGGGGTTTGGAACTGGATGATCTTTAAGGACCCTTCCAACCCAAAACCATTCTATGAATCTATGAATCACTGTAAAGTGTTGATGAGGCAAACTGCTGGAGGCACTTTGCAAGAGCTGAACTCTGCTCTCTAAAGGTTGAGAGAAGTACATGACAGATGTCAGACGGGAGAGGTGTCTGGGCACTGGAGAAAGGNGCTGAGGCCCCATCTGCATCCAGTTCCAGTGCCCTCAGCACAAGAAGGACATGGATCTGGCAGAGTAGGGTCTAAAGGAAGGCCACAAAGATGATCAGAGGGCTGAAGCACCTTCCCTGTGAGGACAGGATGGGAGAGTTGGGACTGTTCAGTCTGGAGAAGAGAATGCTCTAGGAAAACCTTAGAGCAGCCTTCCAGTACTTGAAAGGAGCTACAAGAAAGCTGAGAAGGGACTTTTTACAAGGGCTTGTAGTGATANCTTTTATGAGGACATAACCAGGTGGATAGATGACTGTAGAGCAATGGATGTGGTTTATCTTCAGTAAAGCATTTGACACCGTCTCCCACAGCATCCTCACAGCTAAACTGTGGTCTGGGTGATCAGGTAGTGAGGTGGATTGGGAACGAATTTGAAAGAAAAGAGTCACAGAGTTGTGGTCAGTGGCACAGAGTCTAGTTGGAGGCCTGTAGCTAGCGGAGGCCTTCAGGGGTCAGTACTGGAACCAGTTCTATTGAATATATTCATCAACGACCTGGATGAGAGCACAAAGTGCACTGTCAGCAAGTTTGCTGATGACACCAAGCTGGGTGGAGTGGCTGCCACACCAGAGGGTTGTGCTGCCATTCAAGGAGACCAGGACAGGCTGGAGAGGCAGGGAGAAATTAAATGAAGTTAAACAAAGACAAGCGTAGAGCCTTGCACCTGGGAAAGAACAACCCCATGGACCAGTATAGACTGGGGACTGACCTGTTGGAGGAATGGGATGGATTTGGGAGTCCTAGAGGATGAAAGGTTGAACATGAACCAGCAGTGTGCTCTTGCGGCCAAGCAGGCTAATGCCATTCTGGGATGTACTAGAAGGGCTGTGCTTAGTAGGTCAAGGGAGGTTCTCCTGCCCTTCTACTCTGCCTTGGTGAGGCCACATCTGGAATATTGTGTCCGGTTCTGGGCCCTTCAGTTCAAGCAGGACCTCAGGGAACTGCTTGAGAGAGTCCAGTGCAGAGTCACAAAAATGATTGAGTGGAACATCTCTGTTACAAGGAGAGCCTGAGGAAGCTGGGGCTCTTTAGCCTGGAGGAGACTGAGAGGCAACCTCTTTCATGTTGACAAATACATAAAGGGTGAGTGCCAGGAGGATGGATCAGGCTCTGCTCAGTGATGCCCAATGACAGGGCAAGAGGCAATGGGTAGAAGTTGAGGCATAGGAAGTTCCATGGAAACCTAGGGCGGATTTTTCTTCCCTGTGAGGGTGACAGAACATTGGATCAGGCTGCCCAGGGGAGTTATGGAGTCTCCCTCTCTGGAGATATTCAAGATCCACCTGGATGTGTTCCTGTGTGATCCGGTCTAGGTGATCCTGCTCTGGCAGGGGAGTTGGACTGGATGAGCTTTCAAGGCCCCTTCCAACACCTGCCATTCTGTGATCTCTAATGTAGGCAGTCAGGATTCCTCTTCAGAAGCCTTTAAATACATTTGCATAGTCTCAATGAATCTAGGAGAATTTTAAACATGCACTCTCAAATGCACTCCTCTAACACCCAGTCTGTCTGGAGCATGGTACGCCCCCTTCTTAGCTATCTACAAATCATAGTGCTATTGAGACTAAGCCAAACGAAACTTGTCACCACTTCTTTTATATTGGGTTTTTTTCCCCCTTTCTTCACCTATCAGGAGCTCCATCACACCTCATTCTAATTCAGAAAACCTCTACTTATCTCTTCCAAAACAGAAGTTGTTGTCAGAAGTGATACAAGCTATGTCCAGAGAAAGTGGTTGTCCTGATCAACTACAGCTGCAACGATAAAGTGAGCAAATATCTCTGATTTACACACACGTGTTGTGATGGGAGAATTACAAAATTAATACTTTCTTAAAGCACAACCAAAAGACAATTCATTCAATGTCTCTCCCCCCGTTTCTCTGCATCCCACACATTAAGGAGATCTGCGGAGGTTGGTTGCATGCAACTCCCTTTTCCTAAATTCCAGTGCTTCATAGGCTGTGCTCAAGTGCCTGGCAAGTGGCTCCCCCACTGCACTCTGGAAGGCATCTCACCTTCCCGTGTGAAGACAAGGGACAACACAGGCTGCTTTGGCTAAAGCTATAAATGATACATTTTCTTTCTTTCAGACTAGGAGGAATTCCCTGACCTTTAATGCACAGCCAGAATTGCCTCAAGCTTTTACACAGCTGTGTTACTTCATAGCTGCACAAAGAACATCACGTAAACTTATTCCTAACACCAACACTGCCATTCCTCACTCCATCCTCACACCAGTTAGCATCTGGCATTATAATTCTGTGAAAGAAAAGAAACAAAAATCTCCTGTCTGCTCAACAAGGCACAGTCACACACCACAGCATCGTCACCCAACAGGGCACAGTTTAAGACCAGATCTGATGTGGCCCCGAGCAGACCGATCCTAGTTGGAGGTGTCCCTGCTGACTGCAGGGGATTTGGACAAGATGACCCTTGAGGGTCCCTTCCAACCCAATGCAATCTGTGAATCTGTGTGTAAGGTACATACCACAGCATCTTCAACCAACAAGGCACAGCTACACACCACATCACCTTCAACTTCTCAAGCTAGCCTTGCTGCTGTCACAGATGTATTTTACCCCATGAGCAGTTCACTGCCCTCATGTTTCAGATGTCAAACTCTGGAGCTGAGCTGCAAATCTTTATCACTCGAACAGCAACCAAGAGGCCAGGTAAACATGTTCACCTTGCAGCAAGTGTGAAAGGATGCTTTTCAAAAGACCAGTGGGTATCAAACTAAAAAGGAACAAGACAGTGATGAATTAGGACTGGCATTTCCAAATGACAGGTAGGACTGCCTCTTGCTCTTCTAAAGATGGAGACATTTACCAGGCAGCAGGCATACTTCCACATATAGCACAAACTCCTCAAGTTCAGGAGAAATGGCATTGCAAGCCAAAGGGCTCAGAGATAGTTCTTGTGTACTGTTCAAGTCATACTCAATGTACACACTTGGAATAATTCTTAAGATCAGGTAAGCAAGAATTGGAGCTATCCCTCTCCTGTTACCAATTTGAAACCACTCACAAAATTACATTACAGAAACAGCAGCTTTGGGCTTCACATTTAGTTCAAATCGAAGATGCTGAAGGCAGTGGAACATCTCCCTGGTGAGGAAAGGCTGAGGGAGCTGGGGCTGTTTAGCTTGGCGAAGAGGAGCCTGAGGGGTGACCTCATTCATCTTCATAAAGATGTGCAGGGCAGTGTCAGGAGGATGGAGCCAGACTCTGCTCAGTGATGGGACAAGGGGCAGTAGGTGCAAGCTGGAGCAGAGGAGGTTCCATGTAAATATAAGTAAAAACTTTTTCCCTGTGAGGGTGTCAAAGCCCTGGAGCAGGCTGCCCAGAGAGGTTGTGGAGTCTCCTTCTCTGAAGACATTCAAAACCTGCCTGAATGTGTTCCTGTGTGACCTGCCCTGTGTGTTCCTGCTCTGGCAAAGCAGTTGGACTGGACAATCTTTCAAGGTCCCTTCCCAGCCCTAATATTCTGTGATCAAAACACTAAGATTTAAGAATGAGTCATAGCTTTCAGCAAACATGCAAAGGCACTTCTGAACCACAATTTATTTTTTGTGTGCTTGTGCAGATTCTAAGTGGAGGGCAGTGCCCTGAACACGACCAAGGAGTCGGTGCTCTGCAGTACCACTGAAACGGTGAAGAATCTTTTTCATGGTTAGGTTTCCTTCCTGAGCTACTAGGATTGAAAGTAAAAGGGAAGACAAATTCTAACACTGATTTTTCATCTCTTTGTGCTTCCCTTAATATTGTGAGCAACACAAACAAGAAAAAAAATTAACAGGTTATTTCAAGTATTTCGAATTCTGACTTCTCAGTAAAGAAGACCCAAAGTGGTGTACAGTATGCAAGAACGAAATCATAAGAGAGAAATGATTCTTTTCCTATGCCACCATCTACAGTTAATGTTTTTGAGGAATCAAAGCAACTCACAGGAAAAGTATTATGGTACTCAGTGCAGAGAAATACTTTTAAAAAAAAAATTATTTTGACTGTGTTAACAAATGCCATGGCAATTCAGTCTCAGCTGGCAACTAAAGGCTAGAGAAGCAAGAGGGGAGAAGCATCCAAATGGATGATTAGAGGAATTACTCTCCATTTAACTATCAGCACACCTACTGCAGTACTGAGCTCACAAAATGGAAGGGCAAGGGACATACTCTACTAACGTTACACAAAAGAAAGTTTCCTCTGGAACACAGAATTGAGAAGAGAAGGAAAGGTCCCAAGAACCTCCAGGAGAATATTAAGTTCTTCTGTGTAAATTGGGATTTAGCTCAAGAAATCAGCAAGTAGCTGGCTCTATATCCTTAATATAGCTCAGAGGAACGGACACATGCATCAGCAGAAAGCACCAAGAACAAAAACATTCAGCAGGAGACAGGATAACTGCATTATTTACAAGCAGAAAAACCACAAATGAGCTACTGACGCCCTCCAAAACAAATACTGATGCAGGATCTGGTTTTGCACTAGCTTGCCCTTCATTCAGATGTGACTGTTCCATGTTCCATGTAAAAGAAAAAGTACTGTTAAATCCACTGCTGTTCTGACTGCCCTTGATTTTACACAGGTGTGAATCCCCACTACTTCAGATCCCAAGTGTTCAGGCTTCAAGTCCAGCATTTCGTTAATGCTTTTTTCCCAAGGAAGTTCACTTGAAGAAATCAAAGAATTCCTTAAAAGCTACTCTTCTCCATCCCTCTACTAATGAAGATAGAGCAGAAGACTACACTAACCCCCCAAATTTTAACTCTCCGTGAACTAGCACGAAAACTAGCTCTGCACCTCAGAGCACCAACTCATTCATGACCTTCAATACCTGACTGAAAGGAGGCACGTTTCCAAGGTCCTACCACAGTGAAATCACTGTCACTTAACACTGTCCGTGCAGCTGCAGAGCACAGAACAGCTGCTCCTTCCCCACCTTCAGAGAGTAGCCACCAGGGCTGCCCACGGCAGTAGGCTGTGGAGGCCTAATTCCAATCCTTGCCATACTTTCACTGAAGAACTCTGAGAAACTCAAAGCCTGCTCCATTTCCTCTGTTCCTGGTGTATCCCCTTGTGACAAGTCAGAAACTTCGGCCTTTTGAGTCAGGCTGGGCAAAAAGAGAAATTAGAATAGTTTTTACACAATCTTTCTGCATGAAACACAAAGTAAGTACAAATTACAATCATAGCAGGGCTTAGGTTGAAAAGGACCTGAGAGATCATCTACTCCAATCTCCCTCCATAGGCAGGGATACTTCTCAACTAGACCAGGTTGCTTAAGGCCTCATTCAACCTGGCCTTAAAACAATCCCACGGAGGGTGCACACAGAACCTCTCTGGGCAACCTATTCAGAGTCTCACCGTGCTCAAAACGAAGAGCTTCTTCCTAAAATCCAGCCTAAACCTACCCTCCCTGAGCTTAAAACCATTCCTCCTTGTCCTGTTGCTAGACCCCTTATGAAAGGTGTTTCCCTTTCATCTCCAGCCTTCCTGTAGACTCACTTCAGGTATCAGAAGACAGCTCTAAGGTCTCTGCGGAGTCTTCTCACCTCCAGGCTCAACACCCCCAGCTCCCTCAGGCTATCCTCACAGCAGAGGTGCTCCAGCCCTTATATTATCCTTGTGGCTCTCCTTTGGACTCATTCCAACAGCTCTGTGTCCTTTTTTTGATGGAAACACGAGAACTGGATGCAGTATTCAAGGTGAGGTCTCAGCAGAGCAGAGTCAAGAGGCAGAATCCCATCTCTTACCCTGCTGCCCACACTCCTCTGGCTGCAGTGCACCACAGAGCTGCCTTCTGGGCTGCATGAGAGCGCTGCTGGCTCATGGAGAGCTTCTCAGCAACCAACACTCCCAAGTCTTTCTCTTCAAAGCTGCTCTCAACCTGCTCTGCAGCCAGCCTGGATTTGTGCTGGGGGTTGGTCCCACCCAATGAGACAGTGACATCAAAAATATCCTTATTGAAGTCCCCCATAAACATTGATAATTCCTGATGCAAAGGGTAACAAGTCACATAAATTACACTGTGCCTTGGAGACAGCTGCTAACTGCAAAGCTGTATCTCGAGGCTGGTTCTTGATTTTTTTCTTTCATAGTACTACTTAAAAAAAAAAAAAGAAAAATGGAACATTTCTCTTCTGGAATGACTAAGTTGATGTAAAAACAGATTGGCCAACAAATCAACCTCACTGCACCCTACAGAACATGTTCAAAAGTTCTTAAGCACAGAACACAAGAATAGGAATAATTAAAACCATAAAACACCCATTCTTAACAGAAATTTGTGTTCCACTTAGCACAGTTCCTCACAGAACAGATGGAAGGGTAGGGAGACACCATTTCCATATCCACTGAACTCATTGTAGAAGCACAGAATCATTAAGGTTGAAAAAGGCCTTTAAGATCATTGAGTTCAACCATAACCCAACTACCGTGACCATTGAACTATATCTTGAAGCACCACATCTACAGCTTCTTGAATACCTCAAGTGAGGTAGCCAGTTCCAATGCCTGACCACTCACTCAGAAAATAAATTTCTCCTAATACCCCATAACAATCCTGTGAAACTGCCTACCTACAGTGTCTGCTTTACCTCAGCTGATGACTAAAGATGAGGCTGTAAAAGGACTTGGCCTCAACTTTCAGCTACAGCTTCTTTGAGCAACGCCTATGTACATAAAGCTTTCCAGGAGATCATTTCCAGTGTTCTCTGGAGATCACAATCAAGAGTTTCAGGTTACCTCTCTTGCCATCATATTGGACTTCCTGAAAGCATACAAAGTTTGATGGGAAAAGCTTGCAGTGTGTCCATGTTACATACAGATTCCCTTTCTCTTCTCTGAACTGAATTTTGCAGCCTGTCCCTTGCTCCAACACCACAAACAACAGCTTCCCTCAAAGTCCACTCAAGCCAGGCAAACTCTACAGCAGAGCAGGAGCTAGCACAGACCTAAGCAGTAAGCATGAGAAGAATAAAATGTAGGTATTACATCCTGCATGAGATAATTGGACACTCTGGGAAAGCTTCTCTGAAATGCCAGTGGCAGGATGTATTCCATGGGGCCGTAGGAAAGGCTTTTGAAAAGGTGAGGCACAGACTGCTGGATGAGGTCAAAAGAAGATGATTTTTCATGGAGGTTGAAGTTCAATGTACATAAACAGTTGCTCAAAACACAATTCTGGCACACACCCACCTGACCACTGCAGAAAAGAGCACTTCCCCTATGAGGAATAAAACAATTGCCACTGTTCTGAGCTGTACAATGCTACAGCTACAAGAAAGGGAGGAAAGATGACTTCATACCAACAAGATCACAGCAAAAAGATTCCAACCTTTCTCAAATAACCACACCACAAAAAAGAGCTCTGAAAAAAAATTATTTGGAAGAAACACAAACATAAACTTGGATCTTAGAAACTGCTTTTCCACCTTTTTTTTTTTTAAATGGCCTTCAACAAATCACAGCTCTGCCTCCATTCCTTTGTAGAGGTATTTCAGGTGCTAATAACCACCCACTTCTCTCAAACACATTTCCAAGTGCTCAGTCTGACTCTACATTGCTTTCTCATTAGGGATCATACCACTGAAAGAAAAAACATTTACAACAGTCCCAGTTTAGAAACTAATACAGACTTTTGAAGCATACTTTAAAAAAAAAAAGAAAATGTTCTCTCTTGGTATCTAGAAAAAAAATTAATACTTGAACTCTAGTTGTAAATACTTAACAAGTTAATGCCTTCAAGTAAGCAGCTTGACTTTCTTTAAAAGCTCCACAGCAAATATGAACTGTTTTAATACTGCCTGGCTAGCAGTGAATTAACATCACATTTAGCTCCATGACATGAGAGCAGAATTTGGCTTAAAAATGCTTTCTTCTTCCTACCAGAAAAACATCAAGGCTTTGGCTCATAGCTGTTAAGTCAACACAAATTCACAGATTGCATTGGGTTGGAAAGGACTCTCAAAGGTCATCTTGTCCAACACCCCTGCACTCAGCAGGGACACCCCTCCAATGATACGAGGCTGTCTAGGAATGATTTTGAATGTCTCCAGGGATAGAATCATAGAATCAGTCAGGGCTGGAAGGGGCCACAAGGATCATCCAGTTCCCATCCCCCTGCCATGGGCAGGGACACCCTACCCTAGATCAGGCTGGCCAGAGCCTCAACCACATCCCTGGGCAATCTTTCTCATTCCTGGATGGGGCCTCAACCACATCTCTGGGCAACCTGTTCCAGTATTTCACCACTCTCACTGTTGTAAAGAACTTCCTCCTGATGCCCAACCTAAATCTCCCCTGCTCCGGTGTCAAACCATTGCCCCCCATCCTGTCACCACAAAGCCCTTCTAAACAGTCCCTCCCCAGCCTTCCTGCAGGTCCCCTCCAGACACTGAAATGCAGCTCCCCTTCTCTTCTCCAGGATGAACAACTCCAGCTCCCTCAGGCTGTCTTCACAGAAAAGGTGCTCCAGCCCTCTGATCACCTTTGTGGCCCTCCTCTGGACGCACTCCAGCAGCTCCATGTCTCTCTTGTGCTGGGGGCCCAGAGATGGACACAGTACTCCAGGTGAGGTCTCCCCAGAGCAGAGCAGAGGTGCCCAATTCCCTCTCTCCAGCTGCTGGCCACATTGCTTTTGGTGCAGCCCAGGCTGCCACTGCCCTTCTGGGCTGCAAGTGCCCATTGTTGGCTCATGTGCAGCTTCTCATCCACCAGCACCCCCCCAAAGACCTTCTCTGCAGGGCTGCACTCAATCTCATCATCCCCCAGCATGGATTGATATTGAAGGTTGCCTCAACCTAGGTGCAGGGTCTTGCACTTTGCCTTACTGAACCTCAGGAGCTTCTCCCCAGCCCACCTCTCCAGCCTGCCCAGGTAGCTCTGGATGGCACCCATCCCATCCTTCAGTCTCACCAACCTCACCACTCAGCTTGGCATCATCAGCAAACTTACTGTCCATAGCACTGATGAGGAAACACCTCCCACACAAAAGCTGTACAGGGTTATTGTGAAAAAACCTCACAAGTATTTTCCTACACATATCACCTACATCTATGTACACAGAGAGTCTTCTAAATAGAGCATCTGAATTTATTTCATCATTTTATACATATTCATCTCAGAAGACAGACAGTCCTCCTTCCTAAAGATCCACTGATGAATCCATCCCCACTCAGACACCTAAACTTCCTGAAGCCTTTACATACCGCCTGTGACCGGGAAATGTGCTTTTTACTGGAGAGTCTATTTTTCTCTCAAAAGAGATAAAAGCAGCAGGAAAAAAATAGCAGCTAAATCCTCAAGTGCCAGACATAAGGTATGAGACAGTCACTAGGCAGAGAGAAAGACAGTTTAAGTTTATTCATCAAATCCTAGGCTGAAATTGTGAGGCTCAGAAGCACACTCACAGACTTCAAGTATTTGTCTTATTTGAATGCTCTGAGAAATGACATCAGGTGAGACAATGCAAAAGAGCTGCAATGCTTTAAAACACACACACACAGAGGCCCCTAAAACTGCCAGGGGGTTGTGGAGTCTCCCTCTAGAGATATTCAAAACCCGCCTGGACACGTTCCTGTGTGATCTGCTCTAGGTGAGCCTGCTCTGGCAGGGGGCTTGGACTGGATGAGCTTTTGAGGTCCCTTCCAGCCCCTGACATTCTGTGATTGTGTGGAACCCCTCTGAGAGGTGTTTATGCATAACCTGAATGTGGAGTCCAACGTGCTTGACCTGGCTTCTCTTGAAGGAGGCTGGGGTGAAGTGGGGTCACTCTCTTCTCCCTAGTATCAGGTGACAGAATGAGAGGAAATAGCCCAAAATTGTGCCAGGGGAGGTTAATCTGGAGATCAGGAAAAAATTCTTTCCCCGAAGAGTGGTCAAGCATTGGAACAGGCTGCCCAGGGAGGTGGTGGTGGTGTTCAAGAAGCTGTCGATGTGGCCCTTCAGGACATAATTTAGTGGTCATGGTAGCTGGGTTACAGTAGGATTCAATGATCTTAAAGGGTCTTCTCCAACCCTAATGATTCTAATGAAAATTCTGCCATGAGCTTTTAGAGGGAAGGCAGGGTGTCTTGTTGGAAAAAAAAAAAAAACCACAAACACCAAAAAACAATTGGCATACCAAGAATTCTAACTCCACCAAAAATTATTTCATTTACAATCTCCTGCAAGTGTCCTCTGCTGCTTCCCTTAGGAAATGGTTTTGTACTCCTGGCACTGACGCAGTGCTAAGAATGACCTTCGTACCCTGTCAGTGTACAAGCAGCATTTCACTGGGGGGAAAGGGCAGAAAACCAGAAAGAGCTTGAAAAGGCTTGCCTGAAAGAAACTGAAAATCTGCAGTCAAGGTATAAACAAATAATGCAGCCTGCCATTAGGAAAAGTGCCATGAAGATCTATCAGTCAAAGTTCTCTTTTAAACCACTTCAGAATCAGTGGGATAACACCAAAACTACTTTACTAGAGAAAATATTCGCCCCAAACAAGTCAATTAGTGTGATCTAAATAGATCTGACAGTGACTTATTACAGAAAACTGTTTCATTAAATTGGAAATGAAAAAATATATATATATAAATTAAACAAACAAGCTACAGTAGGTGAAGTTTGGGTTGGCACAGTCCTAGCCCTCTCCTTTGGTAGAGACACCAGTGCAAACTCTCCACAGAACCCCATCAGCAGATTTCAACATGCTTTTGCAGGGTTATGTCCCTCTGCCCACCTGAGCATCAGCAAAATGGAGTTTAGTCAGCCTTAAGACACCATCAAGTCAGCTCCTACCCAAGACAAAACGAGTGAGCTACAACTGAAATCCCAACTTCTATTTCCTCCTCCTCTTGTTACTATTTGTTCCGCAAAACATTGAAAGAACACAGTGCTTTATTTACAAAGGGCAGCATGGTAAAGGTGAAAGAGCTTTAATGAGCAGGAAATACCTTGGGACTCTGGTGTCCTCACAGCACAAATGACATTTTCTTAACTCACTTTGCAGTCACGTAAAAGTCGTTGCCACCCTTAAAATGACAAACTACACTCTCACTGAAGTCTCTTCATATTTACACTACAGGGCTAAAACAGATCACAATTTCTTACTCACAGCCAGAACAAACAGCCCAAGGCCCTGCTAGAGCTTACAAGCAGAAATGATTCAGGTTAGTAAATCAATTGATACACTCCAGAGCTAATAAGAAACATACAGAACACGCTGTGGATATGCCTGTAGGTAGGTGCATCCTACCTCACACAGATGACAACTTTGTTACTATTCTCCACACACAATTGACCAACAAAACTATGACAGCTTGGAGATGACTGAGGAGAAACAGAAAAAAAATGAATTAAAAAAAAATTTATTTTTTTTTTAAATCAACAATCCAAATGCAGAAACCAAGATTTTGACCATGGTAAGATACAGCTTGGTACATGGTTCCCTACCTTCTATTAGGATAACATGAGATCTTGACTAGATGAAAAGCAACAGAATGGAAGCAAGGAAGGGGAGAAGAGCCTCAGCTTAGAGAAATACTGTTCAGTATGTTAAAGCTTTGCTTTTGGAATAGCATTACCTGGCACACACAGAATGGAAAGGAGGAGGAACTCAGAAATGGAGAGCTGTGGGCCCTACACCACAGGTGAGGACAGATCGCAAGCAGGTCACACAAGCCTAAAGCAAAGATTTACACACAAGGATGAAACAAAGGCAACAGTGAGAGGACTTGGTGATCCTGAGGGTCTTTTCCAAACAGAATGTTTCTGTGGAATACTCCAAAAAACAAATAAAGAAAAACTGTTGATGGATCCTCCACTCTGAGGATGAAGTACTTCTATACTCTTGGGCTAGGACAGAGCATTCCTCCTAGCCTGAACTGACACTGGAAAGAAGTTGAGTGAAAAAAGCAACAAAGCATGGTTGGTCTAACCCCACTATGTCTGAAGGAAATGTAATTACTGCTATTAACATCTACAAAAGGTTTCTCCCTCCTCCTTGGAACCACAGAATCATAGAATCGTTTCGGTTGGGGAAGACTTCTAAGAGCATCCAGTCCAACTGCTGACCTAATGCCACCACGGCCACTGAATCATGTCTCCAAGTGCCACCTCCACGTTTTTTGAACACCTCCAGAGACAGTATATACCACCTCCCTGGGCAGCCTTTTCTTACTAATATCCAATCTAAGTCACTCTTGCAGGCAAGAATTTTTTCCTCATCTCCAACCAGGCACAATTTCAGGCCATTTCCTCTTGTCTTAATACCATGGAAAAGAGACCAACCCTCATCTCACTACAGCCTCCTTTCAGGGAGTTGTAGAGAGTAATGAGATCTGCCCTCTCAGCTTCCTCTCCTCCAAACTAAGCACCCCCAGCTCCCTCAGCTGCTCCTCATCAGCCCTGCTCTCCAGACCCTTCACCAGCTCTGCTCCCCTTCTCTGGACATGCTCCAGCACCTCACTGTCCTTCTTGTAATACCACTCTAAACTCTCCTAGTTTTTCTACAAAAAGGATTCCTGGACATTTCTAATAAACTGCTGAACAAAATACACCTAAAAGGTTAAAGAGTTCTTACTTCAAAATGGCATACAAAATACAGCAGTGCATAACACCTCCAAGAGCCAGATCAAAAACTTTTCAAAAAGGTGATCCCCTACCATAAAAAACAAACCACCAAACCCAACCCTATTGTGTAACAACACTAATTGAAATAAAACTGGAAGTCTGGGTACAGATAAGGAAGAATTATGAAACACAAAGTCTTTGGAGTCTGGCTACACCTCATGTGGATTTTATCCATGGTGACTGCTAGTAAACCTAATGAGGCTGCATTACTACAAATAAATCAAACCGACCTGTCTGAACAGAAGATGTTTGCAGTTATTATTAAACCAAGTATCATCCTTAAACCACTGGAAATAAAACCTCTTGTAGTCAATAAAAGACTGCACCTGACTGACCTAAATCACTTGCATTTTTTTTCAAGATTTTAGTGCACTTTAGTGGCATTCCCAAGCTTAATGAGGACTTTAGAAAAATAATGTGTTGACTGATGTTAGAAGAGAACAAATTATTCTAGTTGTTCAGCCAGAAAAAGAAAATCAAATTAAACAAGTACAAATGCTTATGGAAGGAATGCCTGCTTGCCAAATCAAAAACTTAAAGAGTCTAGAACTTTGTCTTTTCTTTTAATTCTCTCAGCTACCCACTGCACCTCCTATTTTGTCAGCTTTTACAGCTTGGCAATAGGATCAAATTGCTTCTGGAAGTTTTCTGTGCCAATGGGCACACAGTGGAAGTGGACAACAATGGTAGTTGGTGGGGTTTTCTTTTTTTAAGTAAACAAGTAATTAGGGATCCTATTAATAGGTTAATTGTTTTGCAAAGATTCATCCAGGATGATTTACGGTGTACAGCTTCAGAAAATAAATTCTGAGAATCATAGATTTATAGAATGGTTTAGGTTGGAAGGGACCTTAAAGAACATCCAGGTCCAACCTCTCTGCCATGGACAGGGACACCTTCCACTAGACCAAGTTGCTCAAGGTCTCAGCCAACCTGGCCTTGAACAGCTCCAGGGAGGGGGCATCCCTAAGC
Organism: Ramphastos sulfuratus; assembly: GCA_013399055.1. Classification (NCBI taxonomy): domain Eukaryota; kingdom Metazoa; phylum Chordata; class Aves; order Piciformes; family Ramphastidae; genus Ramphastos; species Ramphastos sulfuratus. Next base: position 43,307 of record WBNM01019549.1, read on the forward strand.
AACCTGTTTCAGTACCTCACCACGCTCGATGTGAAGTATTTCTTCCTAATATCCAGTCTAAATCTACCCTTCTCAAGCATCAATCCATTTCCTCTCATCCTGTCACTGCAAGCCCTTGTATAATTGGAAAAATATTTTCCAGGGTAGTAGCATGCATCTACTTTGGAAATTCCATATTTGCTATTTATTCACAATAATATTTGAAAACAACACTGGCCTTTTATTATCCAGCCACAGGTATGACTCAGAAATTAAATTACTTTTATTTCCTGACACACAATGTTAGTGGTTGGAAAGGACCTCCAGAGATCATCCAATCCAAATGACCTGCCAGAACAGGCTCATCTAGGGCAGATCACACAGGAGTACATTAAGGTGGGTTCTGAAAGTCTCCAGAGAAGGAGACTCCACAACCTTTCTGGGTAGCCTGCTCCAGGGCTCTGGCACCAGCACAAAGACACTTCCCCTTGTGTTGAGATGGAACCTCCTGTGTGTTCCAGCTTGTACCCATTGCTCCTTGCCCTATCACTGAGCACCACTAAAAAGAGCCTGGCACCTTCATCTTGCCACCCACCCCTCAGCTATTCACAGACATTGATCGGATCTGCTCTCAGCCTTCTCTTCTCCAGACTAAACACCCTCAAGTCTTTTAGTCTTTCCTCATAGCAGATGTTCATGTTCCCCCAATCATATTTGCAGTGCTCCACTGGGCCCGCTCTAGCATATCCCTGTCTCTCTTTTGAATTGGGGAGCTCAAAACTGGACACAGTATTCCAGGCGTGGTGTTAGTATGTATTATAGATCTTCAAAAAGAAAAGCAGTTTTGCTTGTTCTTGGTAAAAATACCTTAAATACATGACAAAATATTAAACTCTATTGAAGCAAATAAAGCTCATCGTTCTCATCCTTCTTTCAGGCCACTGTTAACTAGTAACATGCTACAGGTTATAAAAGAGTATACTGGTAAAGTTCAGGAGAGAAGGACCAAAGAAGTGTGGCCAGCAGATGGAGAGAGGTGATTCTGCCACTTCGCTCTCCTATGGCGAGACCTTACCTAGAGAACTGTGTCCAGCCGTGGAGCCCTCAACACAGGAAGAACATGGACCTGATGGAGCAGATCCAGAGAAGGGTCACTAAAAAATATCAGGGAGCTGAGGGAGCTAAAGTTGTTCAGCCTGGAGAAGGCTCCAGGGAGACCTTAGAGCAGCCTTCCTGTACCTAAAGGGGGCTACAAGAAGGCTGCAGAGAGACTGTTTCCAAAGCCCCACAGCGACAGGATGAGGGACAACGGTGTGAAATTAGGAAAAAGCAGATTTAGGTTGGATGGCAAGAACAAGGTCTGCACCATGAGGGTGGTGCAACACTGGAACAGGTCGCTCAGGGAAGTAGTATCCTTGGAGATACTCAAGGTCAGGTTCAACAAGGTTCTGAGCAACCTGATCTAGCAGGGGATGTCCCTGCTGACTGCAGGCGGATTTGACTAAGTGACCTTTGGAGGTCCCTTCCAACCCAAACCATTCTAGGATCCTATGATTGTACGAGGTACATGCATGCACAGAGTGTAGGAATTCAAACGCACCTTCAGCAGGGCATCTTGCAGTTATGGTCATCCCACAAATGAACTATTGGGTTAACCCTTTAACAGGAAGTATCTTAGAAACAGAGAATTTATTGTGCGTTGTCATGAGGTCTGTAATGCCCACTGAGCAGACTAACTCATATACTTGTATTTCTCCATTTGTCCCAGTTAGACCAAAGCATGCTAGGAATTTCTGCACAGAATAAAGGCATTCCTAAAATTCCTGAAAATGAGTATTAGTTAGGTTTCTGTGTAAGCAAGCCATACTCCTTTGCTAGAAAAAGGACATAACTGACAGAAGTCACTCAACCTAAATGCACAAGCACCAAAGTCCATCATGCAGCCCCGAATATCTCCAAACTCCCCCAGGCCAAAAGAACAAAAACAACCACAAAGAACATCCTTTAAAAACCTTATTTTGAAGTGAAGGTAAGTTTAATAAACTTGGTGTGCTGTAAACGTGTTGAGAAGCAAAATGTGTTACAATGGGTTAATGCCTCTGGAAATTGGCTTTAGCCCTAATGCAAAGCAAGTGGAATTAACTGGATGGTCTCACAGCTCATTTGATCACATCAGAAACGTTGACAAACCTAACAGTAATTAGTTTCCTCTGTTCAAGGCAAGCAACAAAACTGAAATAAATGTGGGAAAGCTCACAATTCAAAAGGCACAGAGGTTAAATGCAGAGCTATCTAACAGTAAGGTCTGTACAGGCATCCACTCCCCTACCTCTTTTCCTGACTTCCCCCCCTGCTCTTTTCCAAGTAATTTGGTATAGAAGTGCAGCTCTATAAAAGCTGCTCACACAATATTCTGAAGCACAGAGATAGATCTGAAGGTTGTTTCTACTTGACAGCAACAAAGAACTGCTCCTTCTCTTATCCTAATCAATAAGAAACATTTAATTGTTAGGTGCACCTATAGAACAGAAGCAGTTCACATAAAATAAGCTCTGAAGTGTTCTCATAAACAATGACAGAGGTGGGTGCATCAAGAATGCCACATGGACTCCTACACAGATGGACCTCCCCATACTTCAAACTTCAGGCAACGAAACAACTCAGATTCAAAAGTTAGCTGTCTGCTTTAGCACATAAAGCAGCCTTGACAAGCAGGATGGTCATTCTTTGCCCCAAAAAAAAAAAATCAATCACTGTTTTCATTTATGTTAATCAGACCAAGAGGTATTCCTAGTTTTAGGACAGTTTAAAAAAAAAAAAAAATTAAAAAATCCTAAAATGGTTCTTGGGAAATGCATTTCAGAAGGCTTATATAGTACTATGGTTAGATCACAAAACAGCCTGGCCAGAAAAACCCTTAAAATCAAGTCCAACCATAACCTAACATCTCCCTGTACACAATTATTAAATTGTGTCCCCGAGCATCCAAACATCTTCTAAATACCTCCAGGGATGGTGACTCCACCACCATCCTGTGTAGCCTGTTCCAATGCCTGACTACTCTTGCAGAAAAGAAATGTTTCCTAACCTCCAACCTGGACATCCCCAGCACAATTTCAGGCCATTTCCCCTCATCCTATCATTGGTTTACCTGGGAGAAGAGGCCAGACCCCAGCTCGCTGCAACCTCCTTTCAGGGAGCTGTGGTCAGCAGTGAGGTCTTCCCTCAGCCTCCTCTTCTCCAGGCTGAACAATGGTTCCCTCAGTTGCTCCTTCTGTGTTAAAGACCCTTCAACAGCTTTGTTACCTCTCTCTGGACACACTCCAGCCCCTCAATGTCTTCCTTGTAGCGAGGGACCCAAAACTGTACTCATTGTGGGGCCTTGCCAGGGCTGAGCACAGGAGGACAATCACTTCCCTGGTCCTGCTGGCGACACTATTCCTGATGCAAACCAGGATGCTGGTCTCTTCTTAGTCACCTGAGCAAACACTGTCTCATAGTCATTCGATTGTCAAACGGCACCCCCAGGTCCCTCTCTGTCAAACTACCTTCCAGCTGCTCTGCCCCAAGCCTGTAGTGTTGCACAGGGTTCCTGTGACCTAAGTGCAGGACCTGGTCCTTGGCTTTGTTGGACATCATACAGTTGGCCTCAGTCCATCAATCCAGCCTCAGATAGCACTAAGCACCAAAGCCTACTTTAAAAAAAGGAACACTTAATGAAGTTGTGTTAAGTCTTTTATTGCTGTATCTGCTAAAAACAGGACCTAAAGGAGTATTTCTTTTAACAGTCCATTTTATAAACAAAATATAAGCAATTTGCAGTGGAAAACATTTATGATTTCTTTCATGACCTACAAACAGATGAATAACACAAAAGAGATGCAAGAATTAGAAGCAAGATTCTGCTGCCTTTTGTTAGTAACACTTAAAAACAAGCCTAGCTGGAAAACGGGAAGGCCATTTTTCTTAGGGTAAAACCTGAGAGAGAGATATCTCCAGAAAGGAAATACAATTTCTCTCTTGAAAAAAAAAAAACCAAAAAAAAAACCAAAAACATTTCATAGTGATGCAATAATTTTTAACATCCAGAAGAGATGCTGCACATCTGAATGGCAGAAGTATGAGACCAATGATGACAGTCTAGTCTAGGACATATCAGCGCTGCATAAACACTTCATATCTTCTGCTAGAGGTGAAATGAGAGAACTATTTTACCCATATTTCAAGCTGCCTTTGGTAGAGAAAAACAAACAACATAAAACCCACTAAAAGACAGTTTGTATTTTTCCTGTAAGAGGACAGATTCAAACAAGTCACTGACCTCATCATGCTAGTGGCATTGTCCTCCATCTTCTCACCCCTGTATCTCTACACATTTTGAGGTTTATTCTAGCTTTCTTTCAATGCATATTAAATAACATTATTCTTGTTCCTCCTTTAAAATCAATTCTAACTGGAATCACAGAATCACAAAATGCTAGGAGTTGGAAAGGTCCTCCAGAGATCATCCAGTCCAACCCCCTTGCCACAGCAGCATCACCTAGGGCAGGTCACAAAGGAATACGTCCAAATCGGTCTGGAAAGTCTCCAGAGAAGGAGACTCTGCAACCTCTCTGGGCAGCCTGCTCCAGGGCTCTGTCATTCTCACCATAAAGAAGTTTCTGCTCATTTTGAGGTAGAACCTCCTGTGTTCCAGCTTGTACCCATTGGTCCTGTCACTGGGCACCAGCAAAAAGAGCCTGGCACCTTCATTTTGACATTTATAGATGTTGATCATATCCCCTCTCAGCCTTCTCTTCTCCAGACTAAACAAGCCCACATCTCTCGGTGTCTCTTCAGAGGAGAGACGTCGGAGTCCAACAACCATTGCGAAGGAAGTTTTTTGAGAGCAAATATATCTCTAAAAGCTTCCAGCAGTCTTATTTTTCTTTCAGCTTCAGTTTATCAGACATTACCTCCCTCACACTCTTGAGTCACTGTGGCAACTCCAACACAGGCAGAGAAGAAAAAGCAATGTGCTTGAAATTCTTTTCTTACCAGCTTTTCCTGGTAACCTCCAGTTGCTACATTTAGACAAACCCCTTCCTAAGTCACAAATACAATTATAAATAGGGATAAAAATTAAAACTAGCATCAAATACATAGGATGAGGCAAATCTAAATATTCCATTTCCTTCCCATCAGCTCAAAACAGACCATGATTTAACCCTCTGAACTCAAATAAAATAGTTGTTTCCATGCTTCTCTTTGCATATAGCATACCTACACAAAAATAAGAGAACAAATCCCCCACAAAATCAAATCCTTTTATTTTCCACTTTAAGTAAAAAAAACCCAAAAAAATAATGCATATTCTACATCACAAAATAATTGACCTCACATTTCAAATCAGTCAAATGAAATTTCAAGAGCATCAGACAGGCTGAAAACATACCAAAAAAAGTAGAACTCAACTTGACATTGCAGAGACCTATTTTCTCCATTTGCTGAGTTAAACTTGTAACATCTAACCAAATGCTCAACTGTTTCAACCCTGTTTCATTTTTTTATTAAATTAGAGATCTAGATAAGAGCACAAAAGAGTTCTAAAAGATCCAAGGACTAGAACACAAAGTGTATTAATTCCCCTAAATATAGCAGCAGTCACATGGTTGTCACTGAGACCACATCAGCTTTTCCAAGCTAGAATACCCCCTAATCCCTTTCCCCCCTCCAAAGTTAAGATTCTTCTATCAATATTAAGTCTTAGATGAAATAAAGCAGGTAGCATCTCAGTCCTAGAAGACCTGTGGATAGACATCCATGTAAACTTCCCCTCCCAAAACCCCCACCACCTCAAAACCAAACAGCAGCACCTAAAAACGGCACCAGTGAAAAGCAAGAAAAAAATTATTGCTGTTCAGCAGAAATTTGTGCTCACCAACACCTACTTATTAGCCTTATCTTTAAAATAGCTGTATCAATAAATCTTACTTGCTTCTGCAACGAATAATTTTTGAAAGCAGTTTAAGCTCAAGATGATGAACAGTTCTCAGGAGTAAATTGGTACTTTGCAACGTGCAAAATGCACAAACACATCAGTTTACACCATTCTAAAACTAGTTCAAATCATCTCAGACTGCACTTTTCAGAATAGTAAAGCAAATGTGTGGATGCTTGGCAGAAACCCACAAAATGTGTTTCCAAGACGGCAACCAACTGACATCCACCAGTAGATATACCAAGCACCAAGTTTTATATTGCTGATGGGAAAAATAAATTACTACATACTGGTTTACACAGTACATTCAAAACTTAAGAGTGCTTCACATAGAGCAGCTTTCAGAACTCCCTAGTGTAAAATTGGTGGCACTTTCCCTACTCTTCAACAAGGGAAACTGAAAAAAAGAAAACTGAGAGCACTTCGAGTCATTGAGGGAGGCAGGGGCAGAGCCTACAATTTCTGGCTGCCAGCCTTCCACTTCTACCATTATTTGGCATATTTCAGACTTTAAAACCTCATGTAACTTCTTTCTAATCAGCAACTTGCATTGTTGCCCTTTTTGAGGGGATATGCAAGGTCACAATTGCATCAAAAGAAGAGGGTACCCTCAGCAGCTTCATTGAACCAAAGCACTCAGGGTACCCTACCTCTGCAAGAACCCCTTTCTGCCAGCTCCCTGATCTCAACGGACGTGCCAGAGACTGCTAGTTTCACTGGGAAGGCTGGATTGCACAAGAGACAATTCATGTTGAGTGTTTGCATGATAAAGGCATCATTCACAGAGACACTTCCAACAGCAGGTACTAGAAACCATTACTCTTCAATCTCACCTCACCAATCCTCTTGAAAAAAAAGCCCTAAAGTAGACCTCCAGATAGCAGAGCTGGGAGCAGAGGACTTGGCCAACTTAGCCCTGAAAATGGGAGCAACTGGTCTTGTCTGAAGTTCAAGAGTCCTCCTAAGGCACAGCTGGAGCATGAGAGTGGAAAAGCAGCAGGAAAAAATAGGCCAGCAAGAAACCTTACTCCAGGCTTTCCAAAACACTCTATTATTTCCATCAGCAGCCTGTAAAGTTTGCTACAGAAATCTTCTGCTACTGTCAGAGCCTTGTCATGGCGCAATTATCCACCAACAAACCACCAGCAAACGCACCAAATACAATGAGCCTGAAGCCCACCACTGCTCTAATCATACTGATATGGTGAACTGTTTTATTATTTTTATTTGCAGGGTATCAGCTGCCTAGATCCACTGCAGACTGCACTAAGCTCCGACATACAAAACACCCTTGGAGCCACCACACTCTCCCAGTCTTTCACAGCTTCTGTGTGCCAGTGACAGTTTTAGAAGTACTTCTGGAGAATCTTCCCTCTAATTACTATTTCCTTCTTAGCTAGAACACATTAATTATAGCCTGTTCTTCCAGATAATAAGAAAACAGACCAGTGCAATATGAACAGGACAAGAAATTTAATTATTGAGTCAGATATCCCCTCCATGTCAGTTATGTCTACAGTGAGGAGCAGAAAAATAAAACACCTATCAGCCTTAAGTTGTTAGATCAGTTATCAAAACAATGTCTTTCCTCAGTGACTTCATTATGAAAAGCTCAACCAGCTAATTAATCAAATGCCTGTTACATGTTTCCAAAAAACGTGTCTCCTTTTTTTATTTAATAAAGGAGGCCTGCTGATGTATTTATTACAAAGCAAACGTGGGAAATGGGTTTGCATGTAAATGCAGGAGCGCAGCATGACTTTGAAGTTTGAAGGTCAGATACAGTAACCATTCTCATGTCAGGCTGCATCTTCTGTTTTGCATTTATGCTGAGGAAGGGGAAGAAAATGAGTTTAAAACACAGAGACAACCAGTTCTGTGACAACTGAAGAAGAGCTGCACCACTCTCATTCACCTGTTTCATTCCAAAATCCTCAAATACCCTATCTCCCCAAAACAAAGGAAGAAAATGGAAGAGGTAGTGGGGGGACATAAAACTTCCTTTTGCTTTTCAACTTTGTTTTCCTCATCAGGAAAAACAATCTAATTCAAGTCAGCGATTTTTTTTGTTAAAGAGAATGGAATTTTCTCCGTTTTCAGACATATCAAACCCATAATCTCTAGGAAAGCTGGAGGATTTTCTTGTTGATCAACACCTTTTACTGTGAAGCAGTATAGATTTGACCACTGATGCAAATCACAAGACTGTGTAGTGACTTTTTTATTCAGGCATCAGAATTTATCCTTCACTTCTCCATAAACCCAGGAACTTCAGGATACCAAAACTCAACAGCTGGGCCTGAAGACAAACATGCTTCATGTACCAGAGTCTGATCCGTGCCAATAAAAAAACCAAACAAAAACCCAAAAAGAATAATGCATGTTTCACATGTATATCTCAAAGACAAATAACCAATAGCGATTGCTTATTAGCACCACCACCATGTTTTAACCACAGTAAAGCTGATAACACTTCCCAGTAAAACACTGACTTATAAACAATCCCCTCTTACACATAAATAACAGACATTATACAAAGCAGACAGGAAGGGGGACGGATGTACACAAAATAAACATTCAAACTTACCCCACTCTAGATACTCGAGGATGTTCTTCTCTCTTCTCAGAGGGGAATTATTACATTCATCATAAAGGCAGATGAGTATATCCAGCAAGGTTTCCACACTGAAGCATTGCCCATTAGTCTGAGTTGGCCCATCCAAAATAAACTGCTCCAACTGCTTCAAACGCACTTCTCCAGACATGGTTGTTTCACTTTGCATTGGGGTTTCTTTTTTAATGACTATTATTACTTTGCCAAAAAAAGGTAAAAAAAAAAAAACCAAAAAAACAACTTTTGAGGGTTTTCTTGTTTAAGAAGTCAACAGTATTTCTAACAAGTGTCAAGATTGCTGGAGGTGCTTTATTTCCAGCCCACCTCCGCGTTCCCAGGCTGAAACTAAATCCTTGTAAGTTTCAGATATACACATATAGTGTAATGTATCTGTGTAGGCATCATTGTTAACCTAAAAAAAAAAAAAAAAAAAAAAAAAAAAATTAAAATTATAACAAGAAGAGGGGGGAGGGGGAAGGAGGAGGGGAATGGCCACTCCTGATGTTTTAATAATAATAACCGCATTTCGGCTCAGCCGAGCCTGCCTGACACCGATTTCAGGGTGCGTGCAGCATACGCACTTGGCCATCGGCAAAGGTCTCCTGCATTCACAATGCAGAGCATGCAGTGCGATCCGGGGCGCGCCCCCGCCGCAGCGTTTCACGGCTAGCAGCCCCCTTCGGCTCGCACCGGCCTTTCCTGCCCAGCACGGATGGCAAGGGGAGAGATCGCGAGCGAGGAAGAGAGAGAGCGCACACCGGCAGGGAGGGAGTGAGACAGGGAGGGAGAAAGGAGGGGGCCGCGCAGCCCCACCGCCGCCTCCCCGGCCGCGGCCCCGGCCCGGCGGGCAGCGCCTCGCCGGCCACCGCGCCCGCCGTGGGGGTGGGGCGCAGGTCCCCTCGCCGCCCCTCCTCAGGGCGCAGCCACGTCCTGCCCCAGGCAGCCTTTCCCTTCCTCCTCCTCCTTACCGAATCTCCTTTTAAGGCTTTTCAGTGATTCAAAAAACCTAAAGTCTTCATCGTCGCGCCCTTCTCCTGCGCTGCGCCAACGGGCGGCGGGCGGGACGCACCGGCACCGCCGCGGGGCGGCTGCGAAGCGCTCCGAGCCCTGTCAAATCCTTCCCATGGCTGCTGCTGCGGAGACGGCGCCCTCTTTTTCCTTCTCCTCCTCCGGGTGCGCGTCCTGGGGCGGAGGGAAAGCGCCGGCGTCCCCCGCTGCGGGCCGGGAGGCCCCGGCGGCGGTGGTGGCTTCACTCCCGGCGGCGAGATGCTCTCCCGGCTTCGCCCCCCCGGGCAAAGGGCATCCTCCCGCGGTGCGTGTGCGGGGTGTGTGCGTGCGCGGGGCGGCGGGGAGGGGTAACAGCGGCTCCCTCCCTCCGCTTCCGCGCCCTCCTCTGCCCCGCCGCTCCCTCCTTCCCTCTCTTCTCCTTCGCTCCCTCCCGCGGTCACACGCAGCCGCTGCCGCCGAGCTCGCACCAGCCCAACATGGCGGTCGCGGCGGGGGGGAACCGCCGCCGAGCGCCGCCGCAGCGCGGGGAGCCGAGCCCGGGATCGCCGCTACTGCTGGGATTGAGGGGAGGAGGGGGGTGCTGCAGCAGGGAGCGCAGGGATACGGGCGGACAGGAGCGGAGGGAGGGAGAGGGGAGGCAGCCGCGCAGCGCCCCGCTGGCTGCGGCCACTCGGCTGCTGGCTGACTGAGCTGGGCCGGGCCTGGCTGGGCTGGGCTGCCCCGAGCCGACCCACCGGCTCGTCCGGGGTTACCTCCGTGGCCTCACCCGCTCGCTGAGGGAAGTCTCCTCAGTGCAGCCGTTTTGTGCCGCAGGCCGCCGCCGGCCCTGTTTCCCCTAAAGGCGCTGCCGCTCGTCTCCCGACACTTGGAGCTTCCATTAAAGAGCGCGGCCTCGTCAGGGCTGGCGGGCCGAAGGGCAGGGACAGCAGTCCCTGGCCTGGCGTTTTCACGGCTCTTCCTGCAGAGCCTTTCAGCAGAGCGCTCCAGGTGCGGACACGAAGCCCAGCTCCGTCACCTGCGAGGACTGTGAAAGCGAGGGACGTCCTGGTGTTTCATGGCACCTAAACCCTCCTTGCGAAGTGCCCTCCCTGCGGGGGAGCCCACCGTGCCACCCAGCACACGCTGGGGACAGCCACAGGATTGCTGGGTGCCTCCGAGGTGGAAAATGGCAGCACCCAGCCACACGTGGTGGCAGCTGCCCTCTGGGGAGGTGTGAGGAATGCTGTGGTGTGCTCTGTCTCCCAGGAGCCATTCAATGCCATCTGCACAGCAAGGTGTTGAGAGCACACGCCTCCTCAGAAGTCAGATGAAAAGGGAGGAGGCTCCCAAGGGTCAGCACCATTCATATGTGAAGTTCAGCGAAGTTCTTCATCTGCTGGAACTCCAGGGACAGGAAGCAGCTCAGGAATCTTCTTCCTCAGTTCAGTAATCAACCCAAGACCCTCAGCTGGGTGTTTGCATAGCAAACATTGGTGTAATGCCTGTTTTGTTTTGTTTTTTTTAAACTGACCTTCTTACCAGCGATGTTAACATCAACAGTCCATGAAGATTACATGCACAACACAATTAAACAGAAGTCCCACTTATTTGGTCACAGTTGCTCAACTCATTGATGTGGACCAGAGGGGACAGTGGCTGCCAGTGCAAAGGCAGAGCAGATGGGCTGTGGGGCTAAGAGCAGTCTGCTTTGTGTTGCCGAGTCTGGGAAGAGGATTGACCATCTTGGGCTAATGGCTACTCAAAGGCCTTGCCAACCCTCGGTGAATGAAGACACATGCAGAGAACTTAATTCTAAAAGCTTTTTATGCAGAAACCCTCCAAGAAATACTGATAGGATCTACTCAAAGTACAAATGAGCTTGTGATGGGCAGAAGATAGGATGGAACTGGGAAGACAAAAGAAGGGTTCCCTTCTGATGCTGGGGTACACCTTTAGTACAACAGAAGCCCTGCGCAAGCATCTGAGGTGCTGCTGGTCCTTGCCTGCCTAAAGCTTCCACTGAACAAGTTGCTGCAGTGCCAGTGTGCTAGGAGCCTGCTCCAAAGCTGTGGCTTTACAGCACAGGTGAGGTATTTTCTGCTGGCTCTCCAATGAACTGGTGGAAATGGGGATTGAAGTGGGGGTGGAGGATGCCGGATGATGGCAATAAAACTAAATTGCTGTTATTGGAGTAGGTGAAGCAGGTCAGATAGCACTTCCTGTGGAAGCTGGAGACACGTCAGCCAAGTTCATCCTGAATGCACATTAACCACTAATAGTGCTGCAGAGGGGAAAGGGAGAGGGCAAAGAGTTAAAGGGATGTTAGCTCCTTGGACTTTGGCACCAGTTGGTAGGGAAGTGAACTGCACAACCACTGCCAGAGATACAATGGGTGTGTATATTTCACTTATTTGCTTATGTTGCTGTGTTTCCCTCAGCCAACAATAAAGTCTCCTTGTTTTAATTGCAGACCAAGTGTTTGCAAACAAGGAAGGATACCTAGCAAAGGCAGTCACTTTCCCTGTATTTCTGGGTTTAAAGCTGAACTCTGTCAGCACCACTCGACACAAGTTGCTCATCAAACCAGGATGCTTTCAGCTCGAGTGAGGCTACCAGAGGCACATGACACGATTTTCTGCTAAAACTATGCTATGTAAGCTGCAGCTGACCACAAAAAAAAAAAAAAAAAAAAAAAAAAAAAGAGTTATTTGTTCTCTACTTGTTTGATAGCCTGTCCAAAAACATACAGGCGGTCCCCACAACAGCTGGTGGTACACCCACTGGGCTGCAGTCAGCCATCCTGCCACAGAAGCTGTGAGGTACAGGTAATGCTAACAATGACTGGCAGTGTTTTTATTTGCTAGGAATTATCTATGTGGTTACCAGATGAGTAATTCTCACAATACCCCTTGTGGGATGGAAAGATATTTCCCCTGTTTTATGTGAAAGACTGCAAGAGAACCTTTAATGGAGAGTATTTAGAAAACCAACAAAAGAACTTAGTGGAACACTCAGAAATCCCTTCCCTTTTGTATGTTCTGTCAGGAAGACAGGCTGTGTCCTAAAAATAAACCCAAGTTGTGCAAACATACCCCAGTATCTTTCATCATTATCGCATGTTTGTTTCACCCAGTTCTTAGTTTAATAACATCATGATAACGTTTGCTTCTTACTGCTTAGCTTTGCAAATGTTTATGCTACCTAAAATGTAACTTAATGATAATACAGAATTTATATCATACAATAAATTAAGCAAGCTGATAGCCACACAGGGAGTAGTGGGGAACGAGGAGGATGTGGTTGAAACAATATAATTTATGTATTAACAACCTGCTCTGGTGAGACCTCACCTGGAGTACTGTGTCCAGCTATGGGGCCCCCAACATAAAGAGACATGGACCTGATGCAACAGGTCCAGAGGAGGGCCACAAAGATGATCAGAGGGCTGGAGCACCTCTCCTATCAAGACAGACTGAAAGAATTGGGATGTTTAACCTAGAGAAGGCTCTTGGAAGACCTTAGAGCTACATTTCAGTATCTGAAGGGGACCTGCAGGAAGGCTGAGGAGGGACTGTTTAGAAGGGCCTGTGGTGATAGCTTGAGGGGCAATGGTTTGAAACTGTAGCTGGATAGATTTGGGGTTGACATCAGGAGGAAGTTCTGCACAGTGAGGGTGTGAAATTCTGGAACAGGTTACCCAGGGATGTGGCTGAGGCTCTGTCTCTGGAGACATTCAAGATCAGCCTTGATGTGTCCCTGGGCAGCCTGATCTCATTGGAGGTGTTGCTACTGAGTGCAGGGGGCTTGGACAATATGGCCTTTGAGGGTCCCTTCCAACCCAATGCAACCTGTGAATCTGTATGTCAAGCATTGCAATACTTGATGCTACAGTAATAAACAGCCTCTTCTCTCTCCAGAGACAAGATTTGCTGGTTTGGGTGAAGTCCTGCAGATACCTGATTTTTGCACACAAATCATTTCTAAAATCATGAGGGACCCCATGTGCATCCTAAGAGGTGAATAAATGCAAGGTGAATTTATTCACCAAACAGTTGAATAAGTGCAACTAGCAGATCTGTCACATGCTTAGGGACAAGTAGTGGAGAGTGTCAGGTTGTGTGTTGACAAAATTTTGCATCAAGGCTTTTCTGTTCTCCAGAACTTCACTTTGTAGACACAGTTTTATACTCATGCATGTGGGTGTCAAGATGAAAGTGCCAGGCTCTTTTTGGTGGTGCCCAGTGACAGGACAAGGAACAATGGGTACAAGCTGGAACACAGGAAGTTCCACCTCAACATGAGCAGAAACTTCTTTATGGTGAGAATGACAGAGCCTTGGAGCAGGCTGCCCAGAGAGGTTGCAGAGTCTCCTTCTCTGGAGACTTACCAACCCACCTGAATGCATTCCTCTGTGACCTTCCCTAGGTGATGCTGCTCTGGCAGAGGGGTTGGACTAGATGATCTCTGGAGGTCCCTTCCAACTCCTAACATTCTGTGATTACATAAATCTTACTGCTGAGGTAGACTCAACCCAAGCAGACAGAGAGGCCTCTTCACTGAAACTGATGACTATCACAGAACTTACTTAGTCTGGCTTCCCATAGTAAAGCATTTAGTAACATGCTGGAATCTTTTTAAAGCCTTACAGTTCTACTATTCTTTTCCTCCCTAACTCTGTTGCCAAGACCTATTTTTCCTGTGAGGTCTACAGACAAGTCCAAGTCCAAGCTCTGTGTCTACAGACAAGTCCCAAGTCCAAGCACTAAATAGTACCTGACAAAATTGTTGCTTATTATTTACCTAACCCCAAAACAATGATTATAAATTTACATGCATATATAGATACCGTAAATACGGAATTATCTTTTTCTTCTCTTGTGCTTCTTTTATTGCTCTTTGGAGTCTTATTTATAATCTTAATGATTTTCTGTAAATGGCTGAACTGCCTAATTTCACCTCAGAGGCAAACTGTATCATCCTGATCTCTCTGCAGTGGTTTTGTATTGGCCTCCTTCTCCTGGTTTTTGTCTTCATTTAAAACTAATGAGAACGTGGCCACCACCAGCGTACAGTTTTCTGTGAAGAATGAAGTATTTTTGGCCCTGCTGAAGTGTGCAGGGGTGCTGTACTCTAAACAGAAACAAGATAACAAGAAGAGGAGAGGGACCAATGAAATTATAACTGCCTGAAATTGCTATTATTTCGAATCTTGCTTTTAGGATGCAAACTAGGAGCTGACCATCATCTCATGCTGGCCTCCAAACAGGACCCAGGGGCCCAGAACAGGACACAATATTCCAGATGTGGCTTCACCAGTGCAGAATAGAGGGGAAGAAGAACCTTGCTCCACTTACTAAGCACAGCCCTTCTAATCCACCTCAGGATGCCAGTGGCCTTCTTGGCCACAAGGACACATTGCTGGCTCATGGGCACCCTTCTGTCCACCAGGATTCCCAGGTCCCTTTCCCCTATGCTGCTCTCCAACGGGTCAGCCCCCAACTTGTCCTCATCCATGGGGTTGTTCTTGACCCAGATTCCTTCTTTGGTAACAGAAATCTAAGACTGTTCTTTTATTTTCTTTTCTCTCTTGTTTCTATCTGCAACATTTTGAGCCTTTGTCCCTCCATTGTTCAATTCTGTCCTGTGGATTCCTTACCTACAGTGAAGTTTTCTTCCACTGTCTCCTGATCTGTTATACCCATGTTATGCCACCTCCAAAGCTGAACTCCCCTCAGGATACATCAGTCCTATAAATGAAACTGTTAATGAGGTAGAACTCTTCCTCAGGTCAAGTGGCTTTTCAAACTGAGGAGTTCCCAGGGAGACCACATATTGATTTGTGAAACTGGATGGTTGCAAAGCGCCACACAAAGCATGGCCAATAAAATTCCTTTGCTCCAAGAGTAAAGTGGGGACATTTACATTATTTGGCTGATGTCTATACAAAACTAGTGTTGCTCATCTCAGCACGAGAGCTGCTTCTAGACCTGCTTTGAAATGTTCCATAGTCTCTACTCATCATAATCAAGGTTGTTTTATATCTGTTCCTTTAAAACTAGTACCTCTTATTCTGGTGAACGGCCAAGGCTGTATTATTATCTTTCTTTTTTTCTTAAACCAGAGTATATTTAGAGATGAATGCAATGAGGACCTGGCTGTGAAAGTGACTTTTTTTATTTTTTTTCAAATGCAGTGAGCTGTTGATGTCATGTAACAGTGATGGAAGGGGCAAGGAATGAGGAAACTTGTGACTAAGAGAACTTTGGCGGGGGAAGGAAACAGGATGAAGTGAGGGAAAATGGGGTAGGGAGGAGAGAGGGAGGGAGAGTGATGATTAATTTAGAGATCATATGGGAAGGAAGAGTGATTTAGAAAGGGGAAGCCAAGGGCAGGGGTTTTGTCCAAAAAAGTGGGAGGGATGCTTGTGAAGAGGGAGAGGGGAAGAAAAACCTTTACTTGTAAAAAGCAGCAGTTTCTGTGCTTAGATGAAAACAAGCCCAGCAAGAGGCATAATTTGGAATGTGAGCCCAGGGTGGATTGAGCTGGATTAGCTTCACATCAGAGAAGGGCTCATTTCAAAAGGGAGTGTGAGATATCACACACTGATCTCCATTTCCCTGAGGCTGAGAAGTTCTTAGGTTAGGAGTCTGACCAATTCAGTGCTTGTTTTGAAGTTTGCTTTACTGAATTTTAATTGAAAGAATGTTGCTGTGTTGAAAACATCAGCACCTCTGTTTTACTTGTCACTTATTTTTCACTTTAAAAACTGTAAAACAGCAACAAGGCTCTGAAACATCTATTGCATTAGGAAAATAGATGTGCACAGTGATGACAGTGGCAATTCAGGTAAAAGTCAGTGTTTAAAATCAGAAATAGGACATTGAATCATAGAATTGTCAGGGGTTGTAGGGTCCTCAAGGATCATCTAGTTCCTACCCCCCTGCCATGGGCAAGCACACCTCACACTAGATCAGGACTCTCAGAGCCACATCCAGTCTGGCCTTAGACCTCCATGGATGGGGCTTCCACCACCTTCCTGGACAACCTCTTCAATTCATCTTGAAGAACTTCTTCCTAACATCCAATCTGAATCTACCCGCTTCTGGTTTTGCTCCATTCCCCCTAGTCCTGTCGCTACCTGACACCCTGAATAGTCCCTCCCCAGCTTTCAATGGCCCTCCGGACATTGAAAGGCCACAATAAGGTCTCCTCAGAGCCTTCTCTTCTCCAGACTGAACACCCCCAACTCTCTCTCTTTCTTTACTCTAAAGAAACACTTCCATCGTGGTCTGTGGATTGAAATCACAATCCCATGGCTTATCAACAACTGGCTTGTTGAGTTTGCTGAGTTGCATTTGGGCAGCAACCCTCATCTCCTCATGAATTAAATTTGCAGTCATCACATTTCTAGCAGGTGATGGCAATGACATAGCTGGCAATGTCTAGAAAATAGTGGCTTTATTATTTACATTATTTATACATTTATAAAAAAATATAATATTTATAAAAGTTATTTATAAATGTTACATTTTATGGATTTATTCCTTCTGTGGTGAAAACTAACAGAAAAATTAAGTTTTCTGCAGAACTTAAGAGACTCATGGAAAAGCATTTGTTGTAAATGAAGACCTCTTGCCACTCAGCAGGTGACTTTAGGTCACCTCCCAAAGAGAAGAAAAATCTTGAAGAGAAATGGGCAACAGAAGACAATTTAAAAAATGTTATGCAGTGTTCAACCATGATCCCACTCCAGCCAAGGCCAAAAAAGCCTCCTTGATCTCAGCAAGAACCCAAGTGAACTCATCTTTCCTTCTGAAACAAACAAAACTGTTTGGACTCAGATTTATGAAAAAAATGAGACTGGTTTGTGGCTTCGCAGTGTCAACCAAGCTATCAGGGCACAAATTCAGAAGATTTAATATTATGGAGAGGTTAGGAGTGTGATTAGAAGTATTTTTTTGAGGTAAAGACAACTGTTTGCACCAATTTAATCAAAATATCAACTCAACACTGCCTTGGGCCTTTGTGGGTGGATAGCAAGGCCTGTGAACTGAAAATAATTGTACTTGTGGAAGGAGCTGCTGGCCAGTGGTACAGCTTCATATTCTTTCTAGTGCTCCCTTGGTGGAGGTTACATTTCTCAGAGAAGTAAGAGCAGATCTGCTGGCAGGAGTGCTCCCTACCTGCACCAGTGCAGGAGAGCAGAGTTAGCAATGAATCACCATGCCATTGTTTAAAGGAACCCAGTTCATCTGGGCTGAAAGAAATTGAAGCCCACTTAGTCCTGTTTAAACAACAAAAACCAGGACAGTTTCCAGCAGATGGACAAAGACAAGTACCAGAGATGAGGTCAGGGACAATAACCTTGTCCAACAGGGTACACATGAGTCAGGAAGAGGATACTGCTCTACAGTCACAGGCATTCAGCTGGGGAGAAGCTTTAAGTCAGCATGAGTTTTCTCAAGTAAGGCAGGAGCATTACTATGGACTGAATTAATTCAATTCAATCAATCAAACTGGAAACAAGGTCTGAAAAAGCAAATATTTCCAATCAGAGTAAGTTTTAACAACTATAACTTGAAAGACATCTGGCTGATTTTCCTCACGTTTTGCAAAACTGACTGAAATACACCTGGCAAGCTACAGACTCAAGCAGCTTTCCAAGCCAAAGTTGTGATGAGGAGATGGAAAGTGAGTGCTATAGCTGAAGCTGGCTTTAGCCTTAACCACTGAAAGGTTGCTGCCTCCCCTTAACATCTCCAAGCTATGCTAAAGCACACAGTAAGTGGATTAAAATCATCCCATAAAATTGAATGTCCGTAGAACTTTTGTCAAGTAATGTATTTCATAGAATGGTCTGGGTTTGAAGGGACCTCCAAAGGTCATCTAGTCCAAGCCTCTCTGCAGTCAGCATGGACATCCTCAACTAGATCGGGTTGGCCAGAGCCCTTTTGAGCCTCACCTTGAATATCTCCAGGGATGGGGCCCCAACTGCCTCCCTGGCCAACCTGTTCCTGTATTCCACCACCCTCATGGTGCAGAATTTGTTCCTAACATCCAATCTAAATCTGCTCTTCTCTAGTTTGAAGCCATTGCTTCTTGTCCTGTCACTGCAGGCCTTTGTAAACAGTCCCTCTCAATCTTTCCTGTAAGCCCCCTTCAGGTACTGGAAGGCTGCTATTAGGTGTCCCTGGAGCCTTGTCTTCTCCAAGCTGAACAATCCCATCCATCATAGAAACATTCAACAGAATCATAGAATCCTACAATGTGTTAGGTTGGAAGAGATCTCAGAGATCATCTACTCCAGTGCCCCTGCCATGGGCAGGGATGTCTCTTAACTAGGCTCAGCTGCTCAAAGACTCATTCAACCTGACGTTGAGTACCCCCAGGGCATCCACAACCTCCACAGGCAACCTATTCCAGCATCTCTTCACCCTCATACTGAAGAACTTCTTCCTAAAATTCAACCTAAAGCTGTTCTCCCTCAGCTTAAAACCATTCCCCCTGGTCCTGTGAGGATATTATAAAGAAAATTTTTACCTTTTTTTTTTTTTTTTTACACATATTTTTACAACTTATGTGTTCTCAAAAGAAAAATGAAAAAAGGACACCGGAATTTATTAGTTGTTCTTTTGGCTTTCCCAATGTATGGAATTTTGTCTTACTTGACTCAATAATGAGAAAAGAGGTTAGTGCATGTATAATTAGCTCTCACCTATGACTAGCACAGCTCCACACAGCAGCAATCCTGTAGTCACTAATCTTACTCCTGTCTTCTGCAGTAGGAAAAAATGAGCCAGGCCACAGTCTCTAAACCTCATCCTGCCTCTGGCAAGGACTCTGACAGACCTGTGCAGAGCCCTCAGGATGTTAAGTGTATTGCTCTCATTTGCTTCAAGGCTTTTCCTAAGACTTAATTCCCTTACCCTGCTGTAGAAGTGATAATAATAAAAAGGTCTATGATTCACAGTAAAGCACTGTATCTTAAGTTAAACAAGTACCTAAGTGCTCTGCTGAATTGAGGCCAAGGGTGGATTACTGAGAGAGCTGGGCAGTCTTCCCATCTCCAGCCAGTTCACCAAGTAGGCTCAGGCTAATCATGGAGTTGTTCTGGGGCTTAGTTTCCTGCGTGTTTATCATAGGGTATCTATTCTGACTGGTAAAGATAATGAGGGAGCATGAAAAAACCTCTTCAGAACATCATGGAAGGGAAAAAGTGCTGCAGAGGAAACAGGCTTCTGCATGTTTTGTTCTTTGCTGAGTGTTCATCAAAGTCAAGTAGCTTTTTAGCAGAGCCCACTGGCACTTTAAGCAGCAAGAGTGTGGTCTGCATCCCACAGAAAGCAGTGGAAGATCCAGCACTGCACACAACCAGCAGCCCAGAATGGTCAGGCTGTGTTGCCTTCAAGCAGCCTCATCATCCTGCCAGCACTGGCCTGCTGTAGGAGGTGAAACCAGCAGAGTTTGTCCAGGCCGTTGCCTTCCAGCCATACAGCAGCCTGGAAAGTTAACTCGGACCCCTTTGCAATGGGTTATTGAAAGGGGACTGGAACAAAGCCTTTGGCAGTCTCTGCCCAACTTGCACTGGGAGAATTTTCTCTGATCAGATATGGAGCTTTTAAGGCTGTTTCACGTTTCTCTGATGTCTACCTGGCAGAAAGTGGCTAGAGAAAGGGCAAGGGTGTCACTGTGGAGAGCTTTATATTGATAGGAGAGGAGCCTAGTTACCACATCACAGTTTGCAAGAACAGGCTTTGCTTTTAACACTTTTTCTGCTTGGAAATTTATATTGCATTTTGCAAAGTCAGAGCAAAATAACTTAGTGTCTTGAATTGCAGAAGAGGTATCCTGAGTATGTGTGTTTACTGTATCTTCTGATACAGGGGAAATTAGCATTAAAACTCTTTACTGAGCAGAGATTGTACCATAATATTAGTTTTGTAGCGTGACAGACAGGAAAATATAAACATGCTAATCCATCCTCTGCAAGGTAAGAGCTGAGGTGAGGTACTCTCCTGATTAACAGCTGCTAGCTGATGTTGTAGGCACAGTTGTGGAGATCTCGATGTTACATTACAGCGTTGTTTGTGAAACAGAAAGTGCCAGTGTTGGATTTTGAGTTGCAGTTCTGAAACAGAACACAGTGTTATTTGGTTCTTGGTTAGTTTTTTTTAAAGCTTCTTTTTTTTTTTTTTTCTTATAATAAGCAGCCATATTTTGTTTATCCATAGATGAAACAGGACTATAGCATACTTCTGGTTCTGTGACCTCCTCAAAACCTTTCTGCAGGCATTTCCTGATTCCTGAGTTCTGCAGCTTTGGAGCTACACAGAGGGCTGAAGAGCAGCGAGTATCAGCAAGATTTCCTTTTTCTCTAGCATGCTCCAGGATCAGTCCAGCAGGAATTAGCACAGACTGAAGTAACTACTTTTGCTCAGGGTCCCCTTTCTGCAAGGACAGAATTCCCAGATTGTAGTCTCACCCCCACTTCTGGCTCACTTTGTGTGTGTATGAGGCGTGAGGTAGCTGGGGCCAACGTGCAGACAAAGGATTAGCACCCGTGGGGAATGAGCTGTTTGCAACTCCCCCTGCATAACTGTGGATTTGAAGGCTTATTTCCTTGCCTCTTTTGCGGTAAGTGAAGGGGAAAATCCAGGCGACCAAAATGGAAATAGGGTCAACAGGAAGCAGTTGTGGAAAAGGGTTTCTGAAAGGAGGATGTATCCCATGTGAGTAGCTTTCAAGACCCACCCTCCCATCTTTGCTTGGGATGCCCAGGAGATAGCAAGCAATAGAAGCTCTCTGGTGATTTCTAACCGCGGGAAAGATCTCCTGAGCTGTTTGCCAGCTGATATGGCAGAACATCTTTACCTGAACCAAGGCTGCAGGCAAAGAACTAGATAATTGAAAACCAGGCCTTGTCACGTCCTCCAAGGTATGATGTGTGGAAAGATCTTAATCCTGACAGACAGCGAGTCTGAACCAGGATTTGCTGGTTCTTAGCTGGAAACACACTGTTTAGAGAAGACTTAATGCAGGGGGAAATCTTATGACAGAAAGAGCAAATTCAAAAGATAAGCAGGATATTTAAGCCATAACGATTCAGTTGCAGAAAAAAACCCCTGCTACAAATTTAGGCAGCGTCCACTGCGTGCTTTGTTCAGCTGAGGTGGAGATTGGTCCTGGAGCTAATGAGAGAGGATGTGATTCACCCTTTACTAAATTCTCATGAAATGATAAAAACCATTAATCCATGTGTGACATCAAAGTGTGTACTCCATCAACAATATAAATTCTGTTGCCTAGAGAGAGAGAGAATTCCTAGTGTGTAATTACAGCACCACAGAAGAACACAGCCTGTGTGTTTAGGTATGTCAGCTGTCCAGCTGCACTTCGGTGCCTTTCAGCGTATCCATTACATTTGCATAGGATGTATAAAAATTAATATGTCCTTAACTCATGCCTATTTCTGTCTGCATGGATGGGGGTTGCATGTATACACATGTATGCATGTATAGGGATGATATAAGCACACATTCATTCAGAGCATTTTAATATAGTTAAAACACTGTGCCAAAAATGTACACCATCTGTTTTCAATCAAAATAGCCTATTTTAGAGGAAGGGAGTGTTGTCTGGTGATCAGAGCAGAGGAACTAAAGAGTCAGGGACTCATGAAATCCTTTCCCAAATCTGCCAGGACTTGGCTGCGTGGTTTTGACAATGTCTGTGACTCCTGTGTACCCCTGCTTTCCCCATCAGCAAAACAGGGCAGTATCTACTCATAGGATGTTGCAGTGGAAAATATAATTAGGATATGCTTGGAAAAATAGAGGAGTTCTTGTTATATCATTCTGGGATGTTTGAAGAGTGAAGTCCAGCCCAGGATTTGTTTCAGAGGACATACGTAGCAGCTATGGCTTGTTATAGCTAGACTTAATTTTTGAATGGTAGTAGCCTTCATAAAGTTAATGGGGAAAAAATGGTGCTCAGCACTCTGCGAGCCCAGCCAACACTGTAAACGTTTTCACACTCTGTTGAGCAGGGTTTCCACGGTGACAGCCCTATACCAGTGGGTGAAATACATGCTGTACCTAATTTTCATCCTGAAATAGAAAAATACAAATGGCTATGGGGATTTTCTGGCAGGTTCCCTGTGGAGAAAGCCTAGCTCCACTGAAGGCAATGACAATACTGCTATTAAGATAATTAGGACAAGATTTCACCCCCATCCGCTTCTTTAGCTTCAGTGCATCCCTTTCAGGATGCAGGATCAGCAGGGACTGATCAGCCCACCCCACAGTGCTTCCTCTTGGGCATGTTGGCCATGTTTGCAGCGCAGCACAGAAGAACATCTCTTCCTGTGCCTGGTGGCAGTACTCCTGGTGTGGTGACAGGCAGAATGCTGAGGGCGCTCCATCCTCCTGGCCTCCCACCACCCTTACCTGCTGACTCCCAAACTACTTTGGGTCCCCTGTAGTGCACACATCCATGAGGTTACAACTGTGCCTGGCCTCTGCAGAGAGAGATCAGAGGCACTTTCCACTGGGGTAAGAAATGCCATGTAGCAAACTGCATAAATGCAGCAGCTGCAGAGTGTGGGAGAGGAAAAGAAGCAATGTTTGTACATCAGGGTTTGCCTGGCTGCCAGTACCAGAGTGGCAGTGAGAGAAATCATGTGCTGAACACTGCCTGTGTATGCAGCAAACTGAGGCATTCTACTATGTGATAAATACTGGATGTGCATATGAATGTACTTCAACATCTTTGTCACCAAGAAAAATGTCCTGAGCTTGTTTGATTTTGATATTTTTAACAGCTGCTCCTCCCTGAGTTACACCTCTTATCTCACTAGTTGATGTTGCTTAAGTACAACTTAAAAAGTACCCTTAGGATCTTACAATGTATGCACCTAGAATGAGCTGGCTTCATAGATTCATAAAATGGTTTAAGTTGGAAAGGATCTTAAAGATTATCTAGTTCCACCCACCCTGACATGGGCAGGGACACCTTCCACTAGACCAGGTTGATCAAGGTCTCATACAACCTGACCGTGAACACCTCCAGGGAGGAGGCATCCACAGCCTTCCTGGGCAACCTGTTCCAGTCTCTCTCCACTCTCAGCGTAAAGAATTTCTTCCTAGTATCCAGTCTAGATTTAGACTTCCCAGTCTAAATCTGCCTTCCTCAAGCTTCAATCTGTTCCCTCTCAACCTATCACTATAAGCTCCTGTAAAAAGCCCCTCCCCAACTTTCTTGTTACCCCCCTCCAGATAATGGAAGGTTGCTCATCTGAGTGGACAAGTACAGTGACATATGTGTTAAAGCAAGGAAAAGACAAGACAGAACAGATCTCATGACTAGTAAGTGGATTTGCAGGTTTGTCACTCACAGAAATGCTTTTATCCAAATGAGTGAGGACAATGTGCAACAGAAGGTTATTTTGGAGAGACAAAACAGTTCATTCAAGCACCAGGTCGTGAGAATTGTATCTCCAAGCTGTCATCTGCTTGTCTTTGTGGCCCTAAATGTATCTGCTCGTTGGATCCTAGCCCCTCTATTTTGAAGTGTGAGACACTGGAACAGGTTGGTGAGATACCAGGACAGATTGGTGAGACACTGGAACAGGTTGCCCAGGTAGGTTGCAGATGCCCCCTGCCTGGAGGTGTTCAAGGCCAGGCTGGATGAGGCCTTGAGCAACCTGATCTGGAATTAGATGATCTATAAGGTCCTTTCCAACCCAAACCATTCTATGATACACTTTTTAAATACAGCTCTTGAGCCTCTTTCAAGACTACAGAGAGTTTCCACCCTACATGAGAGCTCCCATCGTGTATTTGTGCCATATTAATTTTCAACTGCTTTGAGTTAGAGCACCAAAGGTAAACTTGCTAACCAGGATAAACTTTTCTTTGGTTCTTGAAGGTCTGTAAAATGAGATTGCTCTTTAAAGGAGGTGCAATTACTAACCAAATGAGACAACAGCTTCTAATTGAAGACTATCACAAAGAAGGAAGTAGGGAAGGTTCAAACATGGAGGGTAGGGTTTGGTGTGAGGAGACCAAGGATCTAAATCCTGCTTTCTGCTTATGATCACCCGTACCTGGAAAAAGGAGAAGATGCACTTAGGAGATACATCTCTTGTGTGCCTTTGCTGTTCATGCAGTAAGATCATACAAATGCAGCAGGAGCTCTTCTTATGCACAGACTAAAGCTTTGGAAAGAGACAGGTTTTGCTCTTACAGGCCACTCGTTTTTCTGTCTCTCTGTGGTGACTTCCAGCAGGCAGGAATGAAATCAGGGTGTATTGCCAAAGGAGTATCAGCCAGCTCTGGGGCCAGGGCCAAGAAGCAGTGATAGGGAGAGAGCTTATGAAGATGGTTGCCTCTCAGCATGTCCCATGTGGAGGGCTGTGGATTTCTGGGCCTGACCTTGAGCAGTCAGGAAGAGGATGAGGAGACTGAGCCAGGCAACTCAGCTCCCTGCAGAGGCCACAGCCTCAGTGCAGAGCAGGGCTTGCTGTAGGTTGTCTTTAACAGTCCCTTCCACTGAACCAAAGCAAACAGAAGCTTGGAAGTTCTGCTGAGTTCCTGGGTTTTGAGGACACTTGTCTGACCCAAATTGCAAAGATTTCACATGTCACCAAAGGCACTGGACATGTCAATAAATGCACAAAAATGTTTGGTTTACCACCAGACTGAAAAAAAAAATTTAAAAAATTAAGAATGTGGAAGGAAATAAACTGCAGATTTTTCCCCTGGGCAATCCCAAAGAGCATGACTTTTAAATTACATCTCACTCCCTAAGCCCAAAATTGTTCTGCAGTCTCTTGGTGATGGTGTTCCTAGAAACTTGTAATGGAAGCAAACTCTGTTCTCTTTCATAATGCTCTTTTCGCTGTGTCCAGGGGTTATCCTGGCAGTGTCAAGAATGGCCTTGTGATTTCAGTTCATGCAAGCTCTTCCTCAAAATAGAAGGTAAAGTGACAAGAGAAACCTACTCCACTTCTTTATTCACATAAGATAGGCACAGTTTGTCAGTGACTTTCTAATTCTGGAAACCTGCAGGTGTTCAAGCAGTGAGGCAGCATTGCTGACACCCCACTTAAGAAGGATCATAGAAGGGGATATGTTTTTTAATGTTTTATATACAACTGTGCTGCCATTCAGCTAGGCCTGGACAGGCTGGAGAGTTGAGTGGAAACGAACTGAATTAAATCCAGCAAGGCCAAGTGTAGAGTCTTGTATCTGGGAAAGAGCTACCCCATGCATCAGTGTAGACTGGAAACTGACCTGTGGGACAGCAGCATAGGGGAAAAGGACCTGGAGGTCCTGGTGGACATGACCATGAGCCAGCAATGTGCCCTTGTGGCCAGGAAAGCCAACAGCATTCTGGGGTGGATTAGAAGGGGAGTGGTTAGCTGGTAGAGAGAAATTCTCCTCTCTCTCTCTACTCTGCCCTGGTGAGGCCACATCTGGAATATTGTGAACAGTTCTGGGCCACTCAGTTCAAGAAGGAGCTCAAGAAACTGCTTGAGAGAGTCCAGCACAGAGCCAAAAGGAGCTGGAGGGAGTGGAACACCTGCCTT
>WBNM01019551.1:9800-140672 GCA_013399055.1 Ramphastos sulfuratus
AAATCAGAGACCCCAGGAGGGGCTCCCAACCACCCTTCCACCTTCTCCCCACCCCTATACCTTACCCCAAGGTTTTGAGGATCGGCCAGAGGAGGAGTTAGAAGAAGAAGTGGTTAGTGAATTAATTTGTCGAAGAGAAGAAGCCAGAAGTTGCAGGATAGCCCCAAACAGTGTATCCCAGAGCCCGTGACCAGCCCGACTGCCTATCTAATGTTTATGTTCTTAGTTTTATCTGTTGTCAGCAAGGCTATGAGTGAAGTAGACATCACCATTGTTTCCTTTTCACAGCCTGTAATATAATTTTCTCTATTAAAATATTCCAATTAGCCTTAAACCAGCACAGTGACAGAAAGGATGAAAAGGAGTAAAGTGAGTCCTGATAGAACTGTGTAAGCAAGTTCTCTGTTTTACAGATAGAGAGCAAGAGGAAGTGGCCTGAAATTGTGCCAGGCAAGATTTAGAGTGGATGTTAGGAAAAGCTTTTTTACTGAAGGAATGGTCAGGCATTGGAACAGGTTGCCCAGGGAGGTGGTGGAGTCACTGTCCCTGAAGGTGTTCAGGAAGCATGAAAATAAGACACCTTAGGACATGGTTTAATGGCTATAGCAATGTTAGTTCAATGGTTGGACTTGATGATCTTAGAGGTCTTTTCCAACCAAAATGATTCTACAGTTCTATGATTTTATAATTCTTTGATTATCTATCCCTACTCACTGCAGGAGGTCTGAAACTAGATGAACTTTAAGGTCCTTTCCAATCTGATCTGTTCTATCTCTATGTGAGATGGTCCTGGCATCAGTGTGGTGGCCATCACTGGGTTAGGCAGACACAGCCTTGCTCCCTGAACTCCTGGCATATAAAAATGGGATTACTGTTGGAGTAAATAGATTTAGGCTAAAGCAAGCAAAGTCACTACTGGAATCAAAGAATCACAGAATGATGGAGGGAGGTTGGAAGTGACCTGTGGAGGTCACCTAGTCCAATACCCCTGCTAAAACAGGGTCACTTACAGGAGATTGCATAGGATCCAGATGGGTTTTTAAAGTCTCCAGAGAAGGAGACTCCACAATATCTCTGTACAACCTATTCCAGGAAGAAGGAAATTGCACAGAGCTGCACATCCCACATCTGTTCTTGCTCTTCAGCACTGCTTTCCTACCAGTCAGTTACTCCTTTAGTAGGACACTGGGGAGATCAGGTAGGGTCATATTGCGGGATGGTGGGAATCAGTTGGAATAGAGATAGACATAGAAAAAAGAGTAACATTTGGGGAATATCTTTTCAGGAAGGTTTGGAGGGAGTTGGGTATATATGATAGATATGCTTTGCTTACTTTCCTCCTCTTTCTTGAATCAAAATTTACAAAGCTAAGGCTTGGATTAAACTTAGTCGTGTGTCTTTCAAAAAAAAAATGGAATGGGAGAAAAAAAAAGAATTTCCTGAAAAGATTTATTTTAAGAAGGCTTTGAAAATATAATTATGCTCTTGCAGCATTCTGGAATCCTTCTGCTGTACAGGTTTTAAATTGGAGCTTGAGATCACCACATGCAAATCAAACAGTGAAAAAAGAAAATCAAAGAGCCTCAGCTTCCTAGACTTACTCTGGGTAAACGGTAAGATGCAACTCTGTGGCAGATAATACTCATTGGTTTTGCAAATTAGTGAGCTCAGCATTGCAGCATTCGAGCTGAAATAAGGTTAAGATATACTG
Organism: Ramphastos sulfuratus; assembly: GCA_013399055.1. Lineage (NCBI taxonomy): Eukaryota > Metazoa > Chordata > Aves > Piciformes > Ramphastidae > Ramphastos > Ramphastos sulfuratus. The sequence continues at coordinate 11,512 of WBNM01019551.1, forward strand.
GTTTAATTAAATTCTCATGTGCTGAGAAAAGTGTACTTTTCCCACTACTCTGGGATAGTATCAAAATGTTAGTGACAATTAACACTTCTCTCCCTGGAAGTGTTCAAGGCCAGGTTGGATAGGGCCTTGAATTACCTGGTGTAATGAAAGGTGTCCCTGTCTCTGGCAGGGATGTTGGAATCTTTAGAGTCTCTTCCAACCCAAACCATTCTATTATTCTATGAATTAGACAGTCTCAGATTTCCTGCAACCAAACTGGGGAAATTAACAAGGTTTTGAAGGTCTATGTAAAATCTTTGTATACTGCATGCATGTTAAAATGGGGAGAAATGGTCTCTGCTTGTGAAGTCTTAGCCACTTTATGGGATCAGATGAAGACTGTAAATCATGTTCATTCCTCCTTTTGCCAGAATCTCACATTTCTTTTGGTCTGAATCTCATTATCAATGTAGCTCATTTTCTGTTAGAAAGCTATTAGCGTTTGACTGCCTGTAATGAGCTGTGCTGTGTTAAGAGATGTGCGGTAGGTACAGAAATGATTAATATGGTAAGGAGACAGATTCACAGTAATTATTTCTTAGTAGATGGCCTCAGGCCTCCTTGGACAAGTTTCCTGTTGTGCAAAGTTCTGTACGAGTGTGGGATTAGAAGTCAAATTCAACCATGCAGCATAGGCATGAGCTGAAAGAAAGATGATTTCAGAAAACTACATTGAACATAGTTCTGTGACTGGCAGCCAGCCTGGTTTCACAAGACATACTCTTTGTTTCAGGGATTTGTGAGTTTTCCTTACTCATCTAGATCCCTCTCATCTTTGGAAAGCCCAGAATGGGAAACTCTCCCTACTGTAGAGCAAGGCTGAACACATACAGCAGTTTAGAGTAGATAACTTATTACCAAGGAGGGGTTCTGCAGGACTCTGATGGTGCAGATCATCAAGGCTGTCACTTTGAGTGTGATTGCAATAGAGAGCAAGTCTCATTCTTGAGTGTTGTTCTTCAGAGCAGCACACCATGGGCACCAGTAGAAAGAGGAGCTGGTGTGGCTTAATAGTGGCTTAAAGTCCATTCTGCATCAGAGAGAAAAAACTTGACTTTGAACAATCTGATCACCCTTTGACAGCTGTTTCCAACTTCATCACAGTAAGTGGACCTAAATCCTGTCACCATGTGCTTGATGTGTGTTGGGTGGGGTAGACTATGTGCCAAAACACAGGACCACAGGGATTCCTGCTTTTATGAGATTACTCCTTCACTTAGGTGCAGTGCAGCCACAGGTTGTTTTTTCTTTTCCAAAATCACCTACAAAGACATCATGGTAGTTCAGTAATGTCCTACTCAAGAGCGAGTAACATGGTTGCTCCTTGCTTTTCCCCTTCTGAGGTTAGGGCCAGAAGGCTTAGATTCACAGAAGTATTTACTAGAAGAGGGATTTCAAAGGGGATTTAGCTCCTTAAATGGGAATTAGGTGTGCAAATACTTGTCTGGATTTATGAGACTAGTAAACCACAGCATAAAGTGATTTATGAAGACAACAGGGGATGGTTAATTGAGGAGGCAGATATTTCTTTGCTTTCTTTTGTGTAACTTCCTGGCAGAGACTGATCCATGTCCATTCATTCTTACTCTTGGCCTAATATTTTTCTTACTTTTTCTTTTCTTTTTTTTTTTTTTTTTTCTCACCTAGCCCTATTTTAAAGAACTTTCCAGATCCTCAGATATTGCTTCTTTCAGAAACCTACTTGCTAAAGTCAGTTCATAAACCTCAGAGAGATAATTTTTTTCACTGCTTCTTCTTTGCTCACCGTTTCAGTTATGGAATAAAACGTTTTGTACAATCATTGAGCATTCCTAATGCTCTAACTCCAACATAGGCACTTATAACACTCTTATTTTATGGTGACATCCATCAATGTCAGTGAAATGTGAACACCAAAGGAGAATACTGAGTTCATGTAATTATTGCATTGTGTTGTACCATTGTTTGTTTTTGGAGATTGGTCACGTGGTCTTCTATGAAAAACCAGCCAGAATTTACTGTCTTTTGAAAACCATAAAGAGTTAGAGGAGCTGAAAGCTTGAGGAAACTCTTCTTCATCCATGTTCCATCATCCATGGAGCACATCCTTTCTCCCTTCTCTAGAGTCTGTAGCTTGGCAGGTCCCAGCACTTTTCTCTTACAGTCCCCTCTTCTATTGGATGTACACACACTGAGTCAGCGCACACACTAAGTCAGTGTCATAATGGCAAACTCCAGATTTAGATCCATAACCTAATAGTTTATCCATTGAATACAGATGGTAGAAGACCATTTGATGTAGTTAGATAATTCATCCAAGCTCCTTCTGATGAAGCAGTGGGACCCTAGGAGGACTGGAGTGCAAGAGAAATAGTGTTTTAGAGGATAGCTGAACAATTGAAGTTCTCATTCATTCCTCACCATCTTTAACACAGAAATTATGCTGTGAGGGGCTTCATGTCTCATCAGGCAGAACACAAACTTGGGTGACTGCAGGTAGAGTGGCGAAGGCTGCATTGAGCATAGTCAAGACAGAAAAGCAATAACAGCTCTTTGGTTGTAACAGATTTTGGGCTGCTGTTGAAGGTAAAATGCTGTGAAATTGGAATTTCCTCTCAAGCACATGGCAAGAGAATAAATAAACCCAGATCTGGTTTCAAACCTAAAAGAGAAACCTTCTGAGAAGCTTGTCTGACCTACATCGTCCAGAAGCTACCCCAGCTATTTATGCTTGAAATACACTAAAATTTCTTTTTTTTTTTGGTCCTTCAATATTTATTTTTTAATAGACAGATGGATAATCCTTCCCTACAGATGGGAGAATTTATCATATCCCCTGGTTGTCTATTCTGAAGGTTGAGTTAACTGAACAATTAAAGATTGACTTCAATCTAATTTTGCTGACTTAAATTTCCAACCACTGGAATTTTCTGTGTCCTTTTTTTTGCCTGACTCACGAGCAAATGTCAGATAAATAATTAGAACTTGTAATCTAGTCATCTGCAAAGCTCCGTTTCACTTCGCTGGAGAAATCATACTCCTGATTGTCTGTCACTGAAGGGCTTATCTTTCAGCCTCAAATCAATCTCCCATCATGTCTCTGAGCTATTCACAGCAGTTTCACTATTATTTCTGTTATTTTTTAAACAGTCTTTTTGTTGTGGGTTTTTTTTTTTGTTTGTTTTGGGTTTTTTTTAGGACAGATATTTGTAACTTTTTTTTGTGCCATGTTTTTAAAAGCAGGGGGGAAAAATTACATGCTTTTGGTGAAGAAAAATGGGAAACCTGGAAGCTGGAGGAGTGTTAACTAATGAGAGTCATTGAACTAGCATGAAAATGGCTAAGCACAATATACTGAGGAATGAGAAGAGCTGAGAGATGTTTACTTAATGTGAGGACATTTTTTTTGCACCTACAATTTTTTTTTTCTGAGAAGAATTTACCTATGTCTTTCTTGCTCACCTGACAAATAGACTCTTTACCATCTCATCTGACTCACCTCCCAAGCATCTAAGCTGCTTTCTGTGTTGTCCAGAGAAGTGTCACTTTTCATCTCTCCTGTAGGTGCATAAATCACAGGAATTCAAGCAATTTTTTTTTCCTGCAATAATCATATCCTAATCTCATTGTATAATGTCAGAATTCTTCAGCATTTATGCATGCACAAACCCCCAGGTAATTAAGGTTTAGTGTTAAATTAAATCTGCATAATTGCTCTTTTCTTCTTTCTGCCTACTTACATGATGCACTGTACAATTTTCAAGTTTCTTTCCCAAGAAGATATTGTCATGGTGCTTTTGAAATTGTGGGTGTCATGGGATGAACTAAGGACAAACTCAGGTCCCTGAGAATCATAGAAGCATAGAAACATAGAGTGATTTGCGTTGGAAGAGACCTTTAGAGGTTTCTCAAATACTGGATGCAGTTTTGGAGTTTCCTCACTCCAAAAATGACATTGAGGTGCTGGAGAAAAGCAACAAAACTGATGAAGATTTTGGAGAACAGGTCTTGTGTGGAGCAGCTGGGGGAACTGGGGATGTTCAGCTTGGAGAAAAGGAGGCTCAGGGGAGACCTTCTGGCTTTCTGTGACTCCTCAAAAGGAGGTTGGCATCTGGGGTTCAGTCTCTTCTCCCACCTACTGAGTGATAGAACAAAAGAAATGTCTTCAGGTTGCATCAGGGAATTTTTAGGTTGTATATTAAAAATATTTCTCCCTTGAAAGGGTTGTCACATTCTGGAACAGGCTACCCATGGCAGTGGTGAAGTCTCCACCCTTGGAGATATTTAAATCGACACAGATGTAGTGCTAAGGGATGAGGTTCAGTGGTAATCTAGCAGTGTTGAATTAAGTGTTAGATCTGATGAGCTTAAAGGCCTCTTTCAAATTAAATAATGTTGTGATTCTAACAACAAATAAGTTAGGTGCTTCTGTCATCAAAGCGTTTGGCAAAGCCAAAAAATGATCCCTCCACTCTACCCTGTTGCCATGATGTAGGTCTGAACCTGAATTATCAACACAGAGAGTGTAAGGCAACAGCCTCACCATCATTTTCAAGCACAGAGGTTCTAACTGGCATTGCTGTATTCAATAATAAATTGGAGAATTTAGAGGTAATTATAACAGGCCCTGTAATTTCCATCTGGAGTCACAAAATCAATAGAAATTCCTTGCCTCATTAAATAATTGCAGTTGCCAATAGCTGGAGATGTTTCTTCTGCAGGTGTGCTTAAAAAAATACTATTTTTTTTGTTCTTTTGCTCCAAAGTCTTTTTGCAAGGAATGCAGCTGCCACCTCCTTCACCAATGAAACAAAAAACATGAAGGAGAAGCATCCTGAACTACTTCGGCTGAAATGTGGTATGTGCTTGGGCTGGACTGCTGAGACAGATGCTAGAGAAAGGGACAAGTGATCAAGTTTTCCTGAATTGTTTTAAAATGAGGATGCACTGCTGGATAGTCAATGCATGCTGATGTCTCTGCCTCTGTGTTCCTAATGCTACCTAGACTGCATTGCTGTCCAAGACTCTTGTGACTGGGGTGTGGTCAGGTTCTTCCTCCCTCTGCCTGCACACCTGCAATGTTGCCTGGAGAGATGAAGGCATGTTCTGATTTAGTCAGAGAAAACAGCAAGTGTCAGGAGGATGGGGCCAGACTCTTCTCACAGATTCACAGACTGCATCAGGTTGGAGGTGATCCTCAAAGGTTATCTCGTCGAGCCCCCTGCAGTGAGCAGGGACACCTCCAACTAGATCAGCCCACCTAGTGCCACATCAAGCCTGATCTTGAATAATCTCCAGGGACAGAACCTCAACCACATCCTGGGCAACATGTTCCAGTATTTTACCACTCTCATAATAAAAAACATCCTCCATATGTCCAATCCAAATCTACCCTGCCCCGGTTAAAAACTGTGGCCCCTGGTCCTACCACAGCAGGCCCTCCTAAACAGTCCTTCCCCAGCCTTCCTGTATGTCCCCTACAGAACAAGGAAGAAATATTCTAATAAGAGGTGTGGAGCTAAGGACATACTGTATGAATGGCTGGGACTTGCTCTGACCTGAATTTGAGGAGCAATACTTGACAATGCATGGATAATTTTGAAGTGATTTTGCATCTCTGGGGTTCCTGCCTCCTAGGAACCAGCAGTTCACAAGCTGGGCACCATCAGGCTCGATGGCCTTAAGTGAAAGTGATGGAATCACTACCGTAAGATGAAGCAGATCTCTACATTAAAGTAAAAATGGAGTTGTCTCAGATTTCCACAGTCTGTTTTCCTGCTGGATAGAGACATTAAGGGTTTGTATATTTGTGCTGGCTTTCTGCTCTTGTGAAACCAAACTTCTTCATGAAAGCAACTATTTATGGAGCTTTTTCAAACGTCTCCCTTTGGTAGTGAACAAACTGATGCCTCCCACGCTGGTGCAAACTGCAATCTGTTCTTCTTCTGAGGTCCATGAATGCCCTTATGGTTTCTCAAGAAACTCTTTCTTCACTGAAAGAGCTACTAAGCACTGGAACGGGGTCCCCAGTGAGGTGGTTGAATCCTCATCCCTGAAGGTGTTTGAAAGATGCGGAGAAGTGGTGCTGAGGGACGTGGTTTAGCACCAGACTTGGTAAAGTTAGATAATGGTTGGACTCAATGCTCTTAAAAGCATTTTCCAACCAAAATTATTTTATGATTCTGTAATCACCTGCCCATATTCCATCTAAATGTTTATGAACCTGTTTTATAGGAGGACCAGCTGTCTGGGAGCTGCCTAGACAGATTTGTAGGTGTCTACAAATCTTAGGTTGATTCCTTCAGGTCTCTACCAAGGCAAATTGGCCACTTGCTATGAGTAGAAGTCTTTATAGGAATAAAATTGGGCAAAACATTCTGTGTAAAACAATATCAACACTTCAACTCTGACTAACAGAACTTCAACAAAAGAAGGTATTTTCATTTTCAGAGAGTATTTATGATGTAAAGGTGCAAGCAAGAAAAGTCAGAGTGTAGTGGTGGAACAAAATTGTGTGTCACTTTAGCATTGACAGATTGTAACAGCTAGTAAACATTCCCTAGTTTGCATCTTGAAATCAGTATTATAGAATCATAAAATCATAGAATGGTAAGGTTGGAAGGGACCTCAAGGATCATCTAGTTCCAACCCCTGCCATAGGCAGGGACACNTCCATTCTCTATGTGCCTTAGTCAGCCTACTAGTCAAGGGCATTAAAGCATCACTTAACAGACATTTCCTTTGAAATTACTTCTCTTTTATAGGACCTTGAATAAAAATGTCACTTGGAGATAAGGACAGTTTTGCACTAAATTCAGCCTCAGAGTGTATGAAACTGGAAGAGCAAAGTCCACTCTTCCCCATGGGGAAGGGGACTTGCCAGCAGTAACAGCAGCTGCTGTTCTTGGGAAAGTGATTCATGGCTGACCAATACGCTTGTTTTACTTGTCGTGCTCTCCAGCCATCTACCAGCAGATTTTCTGTCGTGGACCTGGCTTGAAAAGTTTTTGTGGCAGAGGTTTTTTGGTTCCTTCTGCATGCTTCCAACAGAGATTGCAATGTTGACTGCTGTAGCTGTGGTGTGTGACTAACAATCCTGTGTTCAGGCCTCTGATTAGAAAAATGTGTTCCCAGGAGGAGTTGTTTCCAAATCTATAGGGTAAAGATGGAGACATACTGTAGACCTTGTAATCTCTTAGTTCCTATGGGAAGGAAAACAAAGGTTTGTATAACAGAGCTTTGGCTATAATCAAAGTTCTTACAGATGCCTGTGAAAATCAGTTCAAGGATGTTACTTACAGTATGAGCAGCCATAGGAAATACAAAAGAGTCCTGGAGCTCAGAGTAAGAAATTTGCGAAAGATGTTAAAGAGTAGAAGAGAAGAAAGGGAAATCTTATTCCTGGTAGTGAAGAGATGGAAAGGAGAGAGGTACCTAAAGGACAAGTCTGGGTACAAGTGTTGTGTGGTTCCAGATCATTTTGATTGTGGTGTGGTGAAGCTGTACCTGTTCTCCAAACAATTCTCCATTAAATCAAGGACTTATTCTGTCTTCTCACAATGAATGAGAGGCCTTAGGAGACTGGGGAAGGAATTCTGCACAGTAGGAAGCAGGAGTCTGAAGACAAATGCAAGGACACTACTTGTTGATTGTTGATATCCAATATGAAAGAGGGAAGATAAGGCTTGATTTGTGTCCACCTGGAGATAGCACTGTTGCCTTGTTCAACAGAGTGGGTTGAATACTGTTCTCTGTAGGGATTAAAGGCAGGAGACCCTTTGACAGAGAACAGTCCTGCAAAATAGGACTTTTGTGGATGGAAAAGGCTCTCAGAAGCTCTGTGAAGCTCCAGACTTACACAAGCTATAGGGCTGTTGACTTGAATGTTTCTTCAGAGGAAAGATGCAGAAGTAGGACTCCAGCCATAAAAGTCTTATCTCTTTGAAAAGACCTCTGGTTAGAAGCCATCTTTGCTGTCCTCTATGAAATTAATACATAAATTGGTAAGGGGAAAAACTCATCTCCCTGAGTCAAACAAATAAACATACATTCTATTAAATCCATAGAGACCATCAAGACATAATAAACTGAGCATGGTCACTTCACCTCTTCACTCACCTTTCTACCCTCAGGATTGATAGGGCTGGGTTAAATGCCTCAAATGGCATCTCCAAGCTCATCCTTCATGGCTATGTGATAGAAATCCAGGGAGCAACTGTTTCATCTACACAGGCCTCAATATTCTTTTTGTTAACTCCAGGCTGTACCTCCAGCCTTGTCAATCTTACAGATGTGTCTGGACCAGAACAGCTCCTCAAGTTCTTCAAGTAGAGCTCAAAAACTGACCCTTTTCATTGACAGATGGTACAATTAGGGAGAGCAGCAATGCTGCAGTGTTCAGTATGGTCACCCTCAGTTCCATATGTGTCCTGTCATCTGAAGTGGCTTGGCAGTTGGCCAGACATCCTCTGTGTTTGTGTTTCCTTGGCACAAACAAGATTAAGCAGCTTTCTGTTTGGACTGGTGGATCCTATGAGCTAGGTCACCTGTGAGACTGCTGGTGAGACAAGAATTATAGAATCAGTAAGATTAGAAAAGACCTCTAAGGTCATAAAGTTCAAGCATAAATCCAACACCACCATGCCCACTAAACCATGTCCAGAAGTGCCATGTCTACACATTTTTTGAACATCCTCAGGAATGGAACTCCACCTCCTCCCTGGGGAGCCTGTTCCAATACCTGACCACTCTTTAAGGAAAGAATTATTTTTCACTAATATGCAATTTAAACTTTCCCTGCAACTTGAGGACATTTCCTCTCATCCCATCACTAGTTAAATGGGAGAAGAGACCACCCCCCACCTCAATACAACTTCATCTCAGGAACCTTACCTTCTGAGGACCAAGCATCTTGAAGCTTGTATCCACTCTGTGCTTGATTTACCATGTTTCTTGCTTTGTGGGCACAGAGAATCCATGTGGGTGAAGATGGTCTCTCCTTACTTTTTTGTAGCTGAGAAGCAAAACCCCCTTTTATCAGTGAAATAGTTAAGGAAATAGTACAACAGCCAGTTCAAGGATAAGGATGATGTACATCTGTGGACAAAGATGAGAATTTTGGAAACCTCCTGGTTGTCTGATCCAAATAAGTCAGAGTGTGTGGACATCAGCTACAGATGTGGATTCTGCACCAGTTGTTGAACACTCCTATCTTTCTATGCCAGAAGATAGAGAAAAGCTCAGGTGTTTTTGCCCAGGTATTATAAAGAATGAGCTGATAATTTCATAGAATCAGAGAATGGTGGAGCTTGGAAATTACCTTTGTGGATCATATAGTCAACCCCACCCTGATAAAGCAGGTTTACCTAGATCACATGGTCAGGATGGAGTCCAGCTGGGTTTGGAATCTCTCCAGAGAAGAGACTCCACAACACTTCTGGACAGTCTGTACCAATGGTCTGCCACCTCAAAGTCAAGAAGCTTTTCCTCCTGTTTAGGTAGAACTTCCTGTGTTCTAAGCCTGCACCTAATGCCCTTTTCCTGTCACTGGGCACCGCTGAAAAGACTCCAAACCCACCCTGTTGGTCCCTACTCTTTAGCTCTTGCTGTGCATTGAGAAGATCTCCTCTCAGGCTGCTCTTCTGCATGCTAAACAGACTCAGGTCTCTCAGCCTTTCCTTCTCACAGAGATGTTCCTGTTCCCTCAGCACCTTTGTAGCCTCTGTTTGACTCTCTCCAGTAGTTCCTTGATTTGCACAAATCAAGGAACTACACAAATACACAAATACACAAATCCTATCTGCCAGGAGAAGCAGCACAAGTGTGGGCAAGGGGCAAAACTGTCTGAGGGGGATTAAAATGTGCCAGACTTTCCTATGAGACAGTAGCACTCTAGGAGGTAAAAGATTTGTTCAAAACTCTTTAGAACTTGTGCCTAAGTGCCACAGGGACAACTATTGTAAAAACCAACATCCAGACCAGGCACATAACACAATTTTCTGTTAGTCTCCTGTAAGCTGGCTATCTGTTCATTTCACTTTAGGATTTTTTGATTGGAACAAACTTTTAAGATCAACAAGTCCAAATATTAACCCAACACTGCTAGGTCACCGCTAAACCATATCCCTTAGCACCACATCCATGTGTCTTTTAAATACTTCCAGGGATGATGACTTTGCCACTTCCCTGGCTAACCTGTGCTCCAGGGGTTGACAAACCCTTTCTGTGCAGAAATTTCTCCAATGATATGTTTTGGGAGTGATAAAGGCATTATTTGAGGATCCTGAGAGCTTCTGTGCCAAAAGTTGAAGATTTCCAATGTGAATAGTGGAAGGATGCTGATGACTCCTCAAGTGCATATGTGAGGGCAAGAAGGATGATTCAGGGAAATTGTGGTCTTAGTTACAGTGTTACCCAGATATGACCTTTTAGTTAGCACCTCAGGTGAATAAAAGCATGTTTTGCCTCTAACAAGTTCTTGAAGGTTCATCAGTGAGTAGATCTCTAGGACAGGACCTGTCTTGGCAGTTAATTCAGAAGTAAGACCTAGTGGGTGAAAAGGAAAGAGATTGTTGGTATCTCCCAAGCAAATCACAGTGAACTGTTTTGAGGGAAATGCCATCAACCCTCTCATATCTCATTCCATCTACCTCAGGAGAGTAAGTGAGCTGAATGTGTTGCCACCTCAGCATAGGATTTAACTGCCTACAACTCAAGACAAACTGTTCTATGATTCAGAGGAGATGAGGAAAATTACAGGAAAATAAATGCATCTCTCCATACTTCAGTGCATCAGGTCAAGACTGGTGGATAGGATTGAAAATATTTATTGGTTTCTTTCCAGTAAGGATCCCACAGTCCCCAATAAGTCTTATGTTGACTGCTTCATGGATGCTGCCCTCTTCAAGATTCAGCCTTGAGAGGGCATGTTTGGTTTCCTGAGATACTTACAGATCGGTTATCTTAGATAGCTCTGTTTCTTATCTGCTAGAAAGTCTGGTTTGAGCAGCCACTAGCAGTGTTTTCAATTTAATGGATTGCCAAGGCAGTGTTTAATTGACAGTAACTTTCTGAACTCAGCACTGGAAATATTGAAGAACTGGATGGGAGAACACTTTGTGGACAATAAGGAAGTGGTGCAGCCTTTCACTGTTCGGCTGTCTTATCACTTCAGTCTGTCATTCAGAATAGCTCATCATCTCTCTTCTCCTCCACTGATTTCATTGTGCTCACCTTGGAAAACCTAATTAGTTCCTTGTCAACTACTGGCTCAATCTGAGACATGAAGAGGGGAACTAAAATCAATTGTTTCTTTCCAGCATCATATTCCAGGAAGGGACAAGGCAACGGAATGAGTGGCAGGGAATACTTAACTCCCTTAAAATAATTATACTAAGAGCTTGGGCTGCACTCTTGCAAGTTTATGACAGTCTTTGATCAGGAAAGTCTGGACTGAATTATTCTACTTAAAAGAGAGGGAAAGTGAGGCACAAAGCAGATCTTGCTATCACAAACCATGAGGAAAAACAGGACTTTGTGTAATTTATAACAGGTAGCTCTGTCAGCATTATTGACTTCTATATTTCATGGGATTGGTCTAAGCTGCAGATAAGTCTTTTTTGAACTCAGATAATAGTCTTGGACTACAAAGTCCATAAAGAGAGATGAACATTCAAGAGATCCACCATGAAAAATAAGTCAGTGGCTCAATGTGCACATGGAGAGTGGCACCAAGTGGTGTCCCTCAGGGTTTCACACGCGTGCCAGTGCTCTTTAATATCTCAATCAATGACAGACAGTGGGATCCAGTGCACCCTCAGCACGCTTACAGATGACACCAAGATGAGTGGTGCAGTTGGCATGCCAGAGGAATGGGATGCCAGACAGAGGGACCTAGGCAAGCTCGAGAAGTGTGACTGTATGAAATTCATGAGGTTCAACAAGGCCAAGTGTAAGGTCCTGCAACTTGGGTCAGGGAAACTGCTGGCACCAGTGTGGGCTGGCAGATGAATGGATTGAGAATAATTCTGCAGAGGACTTGAGGGTATTGGCAGATGAAAAACAGAACATGAATGATGTGGGTTTAGGAGTTANAGGCAATGTACCAAGGACAGATGTTTTATTAGGACCTGTTGCAACTGAACAAGGGGTGGTACTGATCGTGCACTCCAGCAAATGAAACCAGAAACAACAGCATCAAAAATAGCTTTTGGAGACTGCCCATATGTGAGACCTTAAATAAAATGAGGATGCATCGCATGTGTCATACCCAGGGAGTAACACCAGAGTCACAAGCAGAGCAAAGAAAAAATAGAATTATAAATCTCACTCTTTATATGTCAGTACTCACAAGTATTTCATATTAACCTAAATCCCCAGATTTGGGGCTTGGCATCTTGTGCAGATGCTCAAATACCTGCTCAGTTTCCATTGAAGGAAACACAATGGAGGTACCTACTCAAAGCTGAAAATATGATTAAATGACTACATGGCATTTTGTACCTCTCCAGAGGAAATAAGTGGGGCAATCTCCATTCCTGTTAGCAAATGCAACCATGCATCTTCTATGAGCTGTGTATCTCTGTCTCCTTTCCACCTTTGCAAGCTATCATGAAAGTATCTAAATAGGGCAGCGAAGAATCTAAATAGAGCACAGAAAAAGTTTTAGCTGGGTAAGGGTGGAGGTAAATGGTCCCAAGTCACTTTCTTTCTCTAACTGTAATGCTACAGCTAAACCACATGGAATCTGAAGGGCATCTGCCCAAGAGAGGTCAGAGAGGAGAGGCAATCCTTCCTGCAAGCTCATACTTTCACCTTACTCCAGGGTTCGGAAAGTGTATAGAAGTTCTAAGTCCTCTCTCTGCTTTGAAGCTCTACCTGGGAGGGACCACAGCGAGGATCTTTCACTTTCTGAAGCTGAAATCCCTGTTACCCTGGGCTATAATTGAACCTAGCAACAAACTGAGCAACAGAAAGGTCATTTATCCACCAGCATTGTTTTAAACTTTTGGTTGAGTCTTTATGTTGGTTTGGGGTTTTTTTGTGTTTTTTTGGGTTTTTTCATTTTCCTTTGAGGAAAAGGGGCCCGTGGTGAGTAATACAGGGAGCAAGTAATTAATTCTCACAAAACCCATCCATTTTGAGAAAATTCTACTTTGGAAGCATTCAGATATTAATTTCAAATGGTTTCTAAACGATCTCTCTCACATCCTAAGCAACTCAATGAATCATAAAATCATACAATTGGTTGGAAAACACCTCCAAGATCAAGGCCAACCATCAACCCAACACCACAATGGCCATTAAACCATGTCCCAAAGTGCTATGTCCACATGTTTTTTTAACACCTCCGGGGACATTGACTTTGCCACCTCCCTGGGCAGCCTATTCCAATGCCTAACCACTCTTTCAATTAAGAGTTTTTTTCCTAATATCCAATCTCTTCTGCCACAACTTGAGGTTATTTCTTCTCATTCTATCACTTGATAGTAGGAAGAAGAAACCAACACCCACATCAATACAACCTCCCTTCAGGGAGTTGTAGAGAGCAATGACGTCTCCCTTCAGCCTCCTCTTCTACAGATCTAAACAACTCCAGTTCCCTCAGCTGCTCCTTTCAAGACTTGTGCTCTAGACCCCTTATCATCTTTGTTGTCCTTCTGTACTCCAGCACCTCAATGCCCTTCTTTTAGAGAGGAAGCCCAAAACTGAACCCAGTATTCATAGTGTCACCTCACCAGTGCTGAGTACAAGGGCATGATCACTTCCCTACTCCTACTGACCACACTGTTGCTGACACGAGCCAGGATGCTGTTGGCTTTCTTGACCACCTGAGCACATTGCTGGCTCTTGTTCAACCAGCTGTCAACCAGCACTCACCTTAAAGATGTGACCAGAAACTTGCTATCAGGTGGGTGCAAAGCAAAGGAACCACAGGAGAATACTGGCAAAATGGGTCAGCACTCACTAGCGTTTTTTATAACCATCTCACCAGAAGGTCTCTCTACTTCCAGTCCTCTGTTTCACTTGTTAATTTTGAATTCCAGCTAATCACTCAATCCATATCTCTTCTTGGTATATCCAGAAAGATTCCTCCCACTCTTTCCCTTTCACCACTTGGAACAAATTTGTAAACACAGTGTGATCTGGGAGATCTTGTCAAGAGCAGCAGACAGGGGGTCACCGAATGTGCTATGTTTGTAATTTTTTTTTCCTCCTTTCAGTGTTATCTTTCCTCCTTCTAACATTTGACAGAAACCAGGGTAAAAAAGAGGACAGAAAAACATGATGATCTTCGGGTCATTTTTGTAATGCACAGATATGAAGTTTTATGGTGCTGGGAAGCTAGCACAAAGGTCACCCTCCCTTCATTTCTCTATACCAAGAAAAGCATTATAAATCTCTCCCTCATCCATAAATTAAGGACTGTTGTTTACCACTAAACTCCTTTTCTCAGAGAATTATCAACTGCCTTGTTCAAAACTGGTTATTCACAAGCCATTAGGAGAGCTAATCCTATTTTCCAAAGGTGTATGAATAAATTACCACAAACTGAGAGTGGGAGGTGAATGCCACATGCAGGCTCTCACGCTCTGCTCTGATGTCAGTGTCCCCAGGCTCCCCCAGCTCATCTCTAAGGCTCCAATTCAGAGAAATTCAGAGGTTTGTTGCTATTACTATTATTTTATTTCCCAGTAATGTTTTGTAAATCACAGTAGCGGCGTGAGAAGCGAGCTCAGTGCTATTCAATGGTATGTAAATATTTTCCCACGGGAAATGAGATAGAAAATTCATGTCTACCAATTTCAAAAGGTCACTTAGGCATTGGTGTGTAAACACCGGCAGTCTGCATCCCAGCTGCCTTCAGCAATAATTCCTGGTTAGGTGCTCACCAGGCATGAAGACCATGGTAAGTGAGGTGTGCAAATGTTGAGGATAAAGAGATGGAGGGCAGACTGAGATGGAGAGCGTGAGAGACCAAGACACCAGGCGAGGAGAAGCTCAGTTGCAGCAAGGGTAAGTTCTTTGGATGCATATTTTGGTGGTCTGAAGTTATGCTAAAGGCACTTCCCAAAATACTTATCTTTATATGTCACACTTGCTTTGCTCCAGGGAATTTGCCATCTTTTGTCTAAATATGTTCATAGACTCATAGAATGGCTTGGACTGGAGGGGAACTTAAAGATCATCTAGTTCCAACCACCTGCTCTGCTAGAACAGATTGCTCAAAGCCTCAGGGTGGCCTTGAACACCTCCACAGAGAGGGCATCCATGACCTCCCTGGGCAACCTGTTCCAGTGACTCACCACCTTTACTGTAAATAGTTTCTCTCTAATCTCGGGTCTAAATCTACCCTCCTCAAGTTTCAATCCATTCCCTGTCATCTTATCACTACAAGCCCTTGTAAAGGATCCTTCCTCAGCTTTCTTAGAGCCCCACTTCAGGTACTCAATGACCCCTATAAGGTCTCCCTGAAGTCTTCTCTTCTCCAGGCTGAACAACGTAAGAGTTAGGATCATTCTCAATTCATGATGACAGCATTGATTTTCATTTTTCTTGTCTCTCAGCACACATTGGTATGCAAGCTTTCTTTTGCCAGTTGACCATTGTCACACATGAAGTGTGTATAATAGGGACCTCTCATTCACACTGAGGAAGGAAAGAAAAAAACAAACAAACAAACAAAAAGCTAAAAAAAGTTTGCATAGTTTCCTCATAATGTAGAACACAAACGGGTTAAACAGATGGGTATTAAAGTTGGATATGTGTGGCCTAGAGATCAGTTTCAGATTTCCAACCACAAAACAGCTCTTCAATGGAAAAACTTGTCAAGGAAAAGCTAACCAGCATTGATTGGAATTTTTCAGCCTAAGCCACTCTTAAACTCCATCTGAAGGTGGTGGCTCCATATAAAAACTCATTGATGGCTTCATAGAATGAATGATTATATGATGCTTTGAGTTGGAAGGAACCTTTGAAAGTCATCTAGTCCAATCACCAGGGGCATCTTCAGCTAGATCAGATTGCTCAGTCTGATCTGGAAAGTTTCCAGAGATGCAGCATCTGCCACCATCTTGGGTAACCTAGGACAGTGTTTCCTTCATGGTAAAAACTTCTTTCCTTACATCTGGTCTGAATCTCCCCTCTTTTAGTTAAAAACCATCACTTCCTTGTCCTGTCACAACAGGCTCTGCTAAAGTGACTGACCCTCATCTTTCTTATGAGTCCCCTTCAAGTACTGAAAAGTTGCAATTAAGACTCCTCAGAGCCTTCTCATCTCTAACACGTCAGTGCTCCATGCTGTGTCCCAAAGACCTTTCAAGTTTTAACTTCAATAGTAATTGACACATAATTGAGAAGAAGGATTTTGATGACAACCACTAATTTTCTGCAGAAATGAACTCTTTTCAGACACAGCAATTCCTGAAATTACTTAATGACTGTAGGAACATCCCACCATGAACACACATTACTTCTGTTTTATTTCTTCAAAGAAATATCTCAGGTCCTTGCTTCTCCAGGGGTTCTGGTTATATGCTGCTGTGTTGTTTTTATGGTATAATGAAGAAGGAAAACTTGAGGAATGCCTCCTTATCCCCATTTTTTGTGCTTTCCAGAGGCATGCTGTTCATCTGTGGGGAAAGTACTACCTTGAGCAAGCTTGATGTCAGTGTAGCATGCATCATTCATTTAGTGCCTCTCAGCTTGCTACCATTTCGAGGTGTGTTATGGGTATGGGTCCACATGTTGGTGTTCCAAAGGCAGAGAGCTCAGGAGTTCTGTACCCCATATAGGGTCCTTCATGCAGGCTTTGGAAAACCCTGAATTCCCAAATGAAGACAAAGTACCTGGAGTCTGATTTGCTCTGTTGACAAAGAGGGAATTAATTTGAATCTGAACATTTGAGGATCATTTGATACTCATCTGGCCTCCTTGATATTAAAATGAGATATTCACTTTAAATTTCCATGTCGGAAGCCCTTCTTGGCTGATTTCCTCGTACTGATTCTCTATGAGTGAAAATCCTTCTTTGTTTCAGTCCAGATAAAAGCAGGATTTTTTTTTTTCCAGTTGTAGCTCATTGGGGAAAGCAGGAAACATAGGAACTAAAGATTCCTCCACTTTTTATTCCATGGGATATGAAAACCTGCTTATGATACAGTCTGGGATGACACTGCAAACCTGCTTAAGAGCATTAGAGTGTGCCAGGGTTTATCCACTCGGCAGTGACTCCTAATTCCCATCAGTTTCAAATCCCCATCTTTTGCCGCAGCTTGATTACAACGGTGGTTAATTTTAAAGTCAACACATTTACTCCAAAATACAACATCATTAAAAAGACTAAACATAAAGCCGCGTGTTTACAAATATCTTAACTTGACGTGATTAGAACAAACAACCTCCTCCGTCCTGGTTTGGAATAGAGGCAGATGAGCCCAGCTTCTCTCTCACCTTTCCGCCTTCCTGCCACTAGATGGCACTAGCGCGTTCTTCATTTTTCACTCCGGTGTTAGCGCTTCACATCCTACCTCCTGCCCTTGCTTGGGTTTTCAAAGGGCTGAATTGCTCATTTCCAAGGGGATGCTTTCTCCTTGGAACATATATAATATCACTCCAGTTTCGCTTTCAGCTAGTAAATTTCTGCATACTTCATAAAAACTCAATGCCACTAAGTCTGGCTTTTTCCCGTTGTGAAAACAAAATGAATTTAAAGTTTTCATTTCCATACTGATGGGAGAGTTCACCATGAAAAAGCCTGTAGGGTCTCAGAACAGGGTGCCTTACAGCTTCTATGGCTTTTATTCCAGCAGCAGTACGAAAATATAAAGAAGTTGCTCCTTTTCAATTATATTTTTATTTGAAGAATGATCAGTGAGTTGCATGAAAAGCAGAGATATTAAAAAGTGTGGATAAGATTCTCAGTTTATTTTGCTCTAACCCTGGCACTTGGGAACTGGTTAATATTCTCTTTTCATATCATTCATGTCAGTTCAGTTTTTCTAATTAGAATTGATTTGATTGGAAGAGACCTTCAAGATCATCAAGTCCAATTGCTGACCCATCACAGCCAGGTCACCATTAAACCATGTCCCTCAGCACCACATCTACACAGCTCTTAAACACTGCCAATTCCCTGCATGGTCTGTTCTAGGGCTTCGAAACCCTTTTGGAGGAGAGATTTTTCCTGATGTCCAGTCTAAACCTCCATTGACACAAGTTACAGCTTCTTCATCTTGTCCTATCACTTGTTACTTAGGACAACCACTGACCCACATCAGGTTCCAATCTCCTTCCAGGGAGTTATGGAGAGAGCGAAGGCCTTCCCTCAGCCTTCTTTTCTCCAAACTAAACAACATCTGTTTCTTCAGGCACTCCTCACAAGTCTCGTGTTCCAGACCTGTTGCCAGTTTGTTTTGAACTTTCTTCAGTATCTCAATGTCCTTCCTTAAGGTGCTGAAGGAATTTTATTCTATTTTTTTAACATATAATAAATGCTCTTGTTTTTTACCAATCACATTTCCTTGAATTAATGCAGAATTCAACTGCTAATGTCATCCCAAACAATTTTTTTGGTTTGTTTTCCTGTGCTTAGGAAAGGATGCATTTGTGAACAGTTGCTCCAATGTCAGAGAGGCCTCAATGGGAAATTATGTGGATCTATCAACCAGAAGGGACCATGGAGTCTAATTAAAAGCCAAATAAATCTTATATAATCACATTGCTCATGTTCCTTCCACTCCCACCCAGTCTGCATGGACATAGGAAACAGTCATGAGTTCTACGGACAGGCCCTTGAACAACCGGGTCCTGTGGAAGGTGTCCTAGCCCATGGCAGCAGGGCTGGAACTAGATGATCTTTAAGGTCCTTTCCAACCCATGGCAGCAGGGCTGGAACTAGATGATCTTTACGGTCCCTTCCAACCCAAACCATTTTATGATTCTATGATATCAATGACAGATCAGTGATGGGAAAATCCCTCCCTTCGTGTTCTGAGGTAACACTAGATCATGAGTTATGACACAAACCAAAAGGACCAAGTGATTCTTGAACCCTGTGACACTTAACTTCACCAGATCTCCGTGTTACCGATAGGTCTACTGGCCCAGGGCAGCAGCATTTTGTGTTTGCAGTTTTATGCTTTTAATAATTGTGGCGTCTCTGTTTGTTAACACAGAACTAATTAATATGCCAGTTAAAGCACCTGGGCTTTGACATGGGAACAAGCAGAAGGTGCAGAAATTAAACCACTACAATTAATTACGTTTGCCTCTCAGAGCAAGGCACCGGTGTCTTGGGATTTTCTGTCTGTCTTCGTTCCCTTTGTTCATTTCCTTCTCTGGTAATAACGCAACACTTGTAGAAATTAATTCGGTGGAAGTTGATTAAAGGTGGACATTGTTTGCCCATGAAAGTAATTGTCTGTGATGTCTGGTGATGGGAAAGATGTGTACATAGAGATGTGGAAGTGTGCATGTGAATTGTCTCCTCTGAAGCTGGTTGTGTTAGGAGATGAGTCAAGGAGGTGAACTCAGCCAGAAGGCATGGAAAGGAAGAGAAATGAAATAAAGGTTACATGGAAGGAAAGCAAATTCCTCATCATTAGGAAGAAGTTCTTTACTATGAGTGTGGTGGAACACTGGAAGAGGTTGCTCAAGGAGGTAGTGGAGATATCATCTCTGGAGACATTCAAGTCCAGGCTTGATGGAACTTTGAGCAACCTATCTAGTAGGCGATGTTCCTTCTGACTGCAGGGCAGTTAAACAAGATGGCTTTTAAAGGTGCTTTCTAACACAGTACATTCTATGATTGTCTGATCAGCATCCAAAATGACAGAGAATCCAATAAGGCTAAAGACCTAAGTCTGACTGAGCAAATTCAGTAAAACCCCACTCCTACTGGGTTGCAGATTTGGATTCGATGATGAGAAGCACTGATGATCTTTGTAGTTAGTAGAATTCTGCCTTTGACCTTCATTCCTCTTCTGGTCTATGCAGATAAGACAATATTGTCCAGGGGACAGGTCAAAAACATCTGACTAACAGAGATTCATCCTGTTATCTTCTGAGTGATTTGAACTTTATTTTTCCTTCTGATTTTATATCATTAGAAGATCTAGTGCAAGATCCGAGCAATCTCATCCAACTGGGGATGTCCATGCACACTGTGGGGATGTTGGACTAGATGACCTCTAGGGTTTCCTTCCAACCCAGTGAATTCTATGGTTCTATGCTGTGCTGAGAGGGGAATCTCTCTGAGCAGACAATTTCCCTGCTGAGTGTCCTATCAGTCCTCAATGAAAGAGATCTCTGTCTTCCTCCAGTCAATTTTCCCTGTTGAAGAGGTGAAAAATGGAAGTAGGAGATGAGTGAGTCTGGGATTAGAGCTGAAATCAAGGATTATCCTTTGCAGTTTGACACCAAACCCATGAGCTGCTGCAAATGGGTTTAGGCTGATGGTCAAATCTTATCAGAAGCTGTTACAGCTGACTACTCAAGCCATGTAGAAGAAAATAGGAAAGTAAGGAAAGCTGATTGTAGAGAAGCAAAGAGAGTAAAATCCATGCAAAACCTAAGGGCTGAAATTAGAGATGGGCAGCAAACAGCCTCTGTTCCAGTAGCTGAGATCCTCACTGTCTAATTAGACTCCACTAATTTTTCCATTATTTGTGAAGTCTGAGATCTTAAGTGAAAAAGAATACAGAATAAAAATCAGAATGAAGAGTTTGGGAATGCTGCAGCTCCATGAGGAGTTTTAAAAGATCGGTTTGTCTCTCTCTAATGTCATTATATCTTTCTGTTCCTTTAATATCAGTTCTTTTCAGCATCCAGAGAAACTAATCTGAAGTATTTTTAACTCTTTTTCAGCATGCCATCTGTCTGCATAACAATTACCCCCAAGTCCTTATAAGGACTGCAGTAATCCCTTCATGTTAACTTCTATTATTTGATTTCCATCTTCTTCATCTCCAGAGCAACACCATGGGGGAATATGTGCAAGAACAAATAGCAGTTCCCAGAATTTGCTGCTTAAAATAATAACAAAAAAAAAAAAAAAAACCAAACAAACAAAAAAAAAAAAAGCATTTCAACAACCTCAACAGGACAACAGTATTCACATAGGTACACTTCTGTCAAGCTGAGTTGGAGACATAAGAAGATAAGGGCAGAGAAACTGGTTCAAGCCAAGCACAAATAACTTGCACAGCACAAATAAGTTTCCAGCATCAGTCAAATCTGGGTGTCTGGGACAGTATGAAGAGAGCAGGCAGAGCTGATACATACTCATGTTTTCTTCCATTCTCCAACCATTTTCAGTTTCAAACCTGAATCTGTCGTAGCTTGTCTATTAATCTGCAGCAGGAATCTTGCTGAGTGTTCCTGCAGCCTCAAAGGATGGCTCACACCTAAACTGTCAAGCAAGCAAGAGCTTCCTTTGAGGAAGCTTTTCGGATCTACGGCTGTACTGTTTTGAGCAGTGATAGAGTTCATTTTCTTCATAGTACCTTGATAACTTTTGGATTTGTAATGAAAACAGTTTTAATAACTCCACAGATGTCTTAATTGATGCTAAGCAGTGCTTGCACAGTGTCAAAACCTTTTCTGTTCATGCCACCCCACCAGTGAGCAGACTGGGAGTGTGGGAGAAGCTGGGAGGGGGCTCAAGTGAGAGAGCTGACCCAAATTGACCAAAGGGATATTCCATACCATATGGCATCATCCACAACAATATACACTGGGAGAAGTAAGAAGAAGAGATACCTTACTGCAACCTTCCAGTACTTAAAGGGTTTATGAGAAAGCTGAGATGCTGTTGAGGTTAAACCAGCAACAGCTTCTTTTAAGTGTTATCCTTTTGTTTATTTTGAATCTGGCTTCCAGTCGTTGTGTTTATTCACCTCGTTCTCCCAGAAGAGATGGTGAGCAGTGAACACTCATTTGGCTTCTCTCACAGCTTAAGATTTCATAGCAGTGAGACGGGGGACACACATCTCTCATGGAAAAGGCTATACAGTTGAGATGTTTGCAGCTAAGGAGTGCAGCCAAAGGTTGTCATATGTAAGTCTTAGAATGATTTAGGCAGTCTGTACCATGCATACCACATAGAATCATAAAATTATAAAATCATTAATGTTGAAAAAGACATCTAAGATAATCAAGACTAATGTTCTATCTAGGACCTCCATGACCACTTGATCATGTCCTGAAGTGCCACATCTATTTGTTTTTTGAGTACTTCCAGGGGTGATGACTCCACCACATCTCTGGGCAGGCTTCCAATGTCTGACCACTCTTTCAGCAAATAAATTCTTCCTAATATCCAATCTAATACTCAGTCTAATCATGGAATACCCTGTCTGAACATGAAGGAAATTTGGAATTGCTACAATATCCAAGAGGGTACTTAACAGAGTAAATCCAGTCTTCTTCTCTGCTTTCCATAACCTTGAAAACACCAAACCTAAATCACCTTCCAAATATGTCTTCCTCCTGTATAAATGAAGATAATGATAAATATATGTCAGACCTGTGCTGAAACCAAAAAAGGATACCCTTGGAACATTACTGCAGCATTTGCCTCTGTCATACGTGAAATAAAGAGCATATGTCTCTGCAATACCTTGTTGGACACCAAACTCCCTGCCATGTGGGTGCTTCCACACCTCGGCAGCAGTAAATTGATCTTCACTTTCTAATAGTGGATAAAAGATTGTATGAAGACTTTGCCTTTTAGATTCCTTCTGCTGCATATTAAAAATTTGCCTGCTTGGCAGAAGAGTAGCAGGAGGACTTTGTTCTTTTATTCTAACTGCGAGACAATGTCAATAGATAAGCGTGTGTTGAAACTTCAAGATCATATTATTTAGACTTAATTCAATTAAACTTTTTTGTGCTTTTGTTGGCAGTTTTCTGTTAAGGTCATTCAGTCCAACTCATACTTGAAAAGAAATAGCTGCATAGAGTCTTGCTACTTAATATATAGGAGTGCTTCAGTTGCCAAAGTCCAAGGTGAGTGCAAGGAAATGACTGCTCAGGTAGATTGGAGGACATGCCAGCAAGCAACCGATCTCATCCAAGTCACCTCTGCCAGCCTCAGACAAAGATTCTTTTGTCAGTCAATTGTTTTATCTGTGTCTTCTCTTTATAGGTGTTCTGGCCAGTTGCAGAGAAGGGTAAAACTACACTACTCTTCCTGGAGCATGTTCAAAGAAGAGCAACAAAGCTGATGAAGGATCCAGCGAACGAAACTGGGATTTAGCCTGGAAAAGAGGAGGCTGAGGGGAGAACTTATTGCTCTCTGCAACTCTCTGAAAGGAGTTTGGAGCCAGATGGGTATTGGTCTCTTCTTCCTAGCACCAAGTGCTAAGATGAAATGGCCTCAAGTTGCACCAGGGAAGGTTTAAACTGGATATTAGAAGAAACTCCACTGAAAGGATTGTTAAGCACTGGAAATGACTCCCTGGGAGGGTGGTGGAATTCCCATCCCTGCAAGTGTTTAAAAGATGGAGAGATGTGGTGCTGAGGGACATAGTTTAGGATCAGATATGGTAGAGTTAGATAATGTTTGGACTCAATGATCTCAAAGGTCTTTTCCAAACACTATTATTCTATGATTCAAGAAATCTCAGCAGTATAGCAGGATCCCAAGAGCACTGGGAATTCTCCCAGAGACAAAATTTATCTTGAGTTTTAGGAACAGTGAATGTCTTTTTTAATCAGTAAAAAAAAATCACTATAACACTATGAGAGGAAAGCAGCTTTGCGTGTCCCAAGAACACAGAATTACAGAATCATAGAATAGTTTGGGCTGAGAGGGACCTTCTAAGGTCATCTAGTTGTAACTCTGTACAGTGAGCAAGGACATCTGCAACTAGATCAGGTTGCTCAGAGCCCTGTCCAATCTGACCTTGAAGATTCCCAAAGATGGGATATCTACTGCCAATCTGGGCAACCTGGCTAGTGTCTCATTACCTCTATTCCTGTTGCAACAAGTCCTGATAAAAAATCTGTCCCCATCTTTCATAGCCTTATACAATTCCCCCCCTCAGAGTCTACCTTCACATCAGATCAGAACAAGTCTAATGAGCTTTGTACTTTGGATGTGACCTACCACCTGGAAGACACCATCTGGTCAACAGAAACAAGCAAGATGAGGGTATCAGTTGTGCCTGAGGCCCAGATAGATTTTTAAACGCACTGCAGTCACCTAGGACTCTGGCCTCAGTTTTCTGGACAGAATAAATAAAACTGGCAGAAACAGATCGTGAAGCTCTCTGTTCAAGAATGGAGCTTGCTAATAGGCAATGTCAGTATCTTCTAATGGATGTGCAGGTACTCATCTCCAACTGAACCCACACAGGTATTTTGGAAGATGACACTGTTATGAACAAGGCTCCCAGTGTAATTCCTACCACATAGAAATGGACAAGAACTTTCATGATGTTCATGTATCCAGTGAAGGCCATGACATAAAGGTGAAGTTTTACATTCAGCTGGTGATGTGGAGGAGCATCTGTACATTACTATAAATGGTGAGTCCATGCACTGGACCTTAGAAAATCACTGAGGCAAGGAATGCATTGACTACAGCAGGGAAAAGGTTTCAATACAACATCAGCAAAAACAGGAATCCTTGGCTGCTAGCCCAGGTTTATTAACACTCTTACCAAGTGCTGACCTGTTTGTAACAAAGACTTCTGAGTGTACCACAAAATGCAGTTAATTAGATGAAAAGATCTCCACTGATTACAGCGGGATCTGCTCAGGACTGGAAATGTGATACAGGGGTCACTCCTGAAGTGACCTGTCAGAGCCAAAGCAATGTTATACTTACTATTTGCTTTCATTTGCTTTAGGTCTGAAACTGGAGCAAGTAATAAATACCTTCAAGGTTTAGCGAAAGTCTTCACTTCAGTGACTTTGTGATGTTCCTGCCAATGGACATTTGCATTTACTTGGTTGATGTCTCTGCAGAAATATTTCCTGTATACCTGAGCATATTCCTGAAAAGATTATCTGAAGTGATGTGAAAACAGATTGATGTCTAGAAGTGTGCCAAACCCCAAATCTTTTAGGCTTTGAAGTCTAGACACTGAGATACTTCAACCGTCTCCAGGTCCTACTTTCTTAGTCCCAATATGCTACTGCACATTGTGTTCATGAAATCATAGAATCATAGAATGGTAGGGCTGGAAGGGACCTCAAGGATCACCTAGTTCCAACCCCCTGCCATAGGCAGGAACACCTCCCACTAGTACAGGTTACTCAAGGCCTCATCCAACCTGGCCTTGAACACCTTCAGGGAGGGAGCATCCACAACCTCCCTGGGCAACCTGTGCCAGTGCCTCACCACCCTCTCTGTAAAGAACTTCCTCCTAATATGGTGGACATGGCACTTAGGGACACGGTTTAATGGCCATGGTCATGTTAGGTTGACAGACAGGCTAGATAACCTTAGAGATCTTTTCCAACTGAAATAATTCTATGATTCTTGCTCTTCTGGAGATAGTAGCCATCATCAGCCTAATTTGTGTGCATGGTGTGGAGATTGAATGTTATGAGAAATTAGTAGCTTTAAATTTCTGTGCTTTGTGATCAAGATCTTTATTGGGTCTCCTTGCCAGCTTAGCATCTTGAAAGCCCCAGCCCATCAATGCTAAAAGAATAATTGTTATAGGAGGAGGGCATTCTGTTTTACATTTGCAAGTTCATCTGTGATATGCTGTTAAACACAGATGGAAGTATAAGATGCAATTACTCTGGAACCAGGGAAAGATAATAGGATGACTGTACCTGACCTGACTTTGAAGTGTGGATAAGAACAAGAAGCGTGGCTCCCTGATGCTCATTTCGGGGATAAAAAAAGTGATTCAGAGAGTACAGCAGAAGAATAGTCTCTTATTAACAAAAGTTATTCAAGGGTTTTATGGAGATATGCTACAGGGATGTGAACTGCAAGATCAAGTGGCAGATCCAGGGCACCACAGTTTAAAATCCCATTGTGAGCTTCTTAAAATGCTGTTTTTTTCTTACATGCACTGAGCACTTCTGATCTAAGGATGGAAAAAACACTCACTACGATTATAAAAGATTCCTCAACAATTGATTCACTATCCTAATGCTTCTCCAAAATCAGCCTACATTCTTCTTTCAGTGCCTGCTGTTCAAAACTAGTCACAGAAATGTGAAAGATGCATTTCTTAAAGTTACTCAATAAGAGGCTAATGGTTTTGAACTACAGCAGGATAGATTTAGGTTAGACATAAAAAGGAAGTTCTTCATGCTGAGGGTGGTAGAACACTGGAACGTGTTGCCCAGGGATGTGGTGGAGGCCCCATCCCTGGAGACACTGAAGGCCAAACTTGGTGGAGCCCTGAGCAAACTAATTGGAGATGTCCCTTGTCGCTGCAGGGGAGTTGGACAAGATGACCTTCAAGGGTTCCTTCCAACTCCATTGATTCTGTGATTCTATGATTGTTTTGTCAGCAGAAATAAAAAAGCCTGAGCTTCTCTTTGTGGTTAGTTTTGTCTGTTGGTTCATTGGTGGTTGCATTTATTTCATCTTATTTATTTATCTACTATTTTATTTATTGTTTATTTATTTATTTAATTTATTTGTGACCATCTCCTCCTTTGCTAAATTCCATTTTATGCTCAATGGGATCATATTCTGCATTTTACTAGTTGGTCCTGCCTTTATGTGACTGACATTTGGAAATTAAAAGCCAACAGAAACGACCTGGATGCAGGAAGCTGATATTTTTGCACCTCAATGTATTGACAAAGTCCTTGTTCATGTGGTGGATCTTCTATCACTTTCATACCCATTCACCACAATATGATCATGGGACTGAATTTCTGTAAAACAGCACCATACAAAACCTTAGGGTGTGCAGCCAGCTGTCCTCCAAGGGGAAAGCAAAACCAGGATGTCTAATCGTTCATCCTGGGCACATCAAAAGCGGTATGGCCAGCAGATTACGGGAGGTGATTCTGCTCCTCTGCTTTTGTGAAATCCCACCTACAGTGTTGGGTCCAACTCTAGAGTCTCAGCAGAGGAGAGGCATGGATCTGGTGGAGCAGGGCCAGAGGAAGCTGCAATGATGATCAGAGGGCTGGAGTACCTGCCCTTTATGAGGAGACACAGAAAGGGTTGGAGTTGTTCAGTCTGGTGAAGAGAAGGATCCAGGGAGACCTTTTAATTGAGGTTATTCGTTACTTAAAGAGGACTACAAGGAAGATGATGACAGTCTTTTCAGGAGAGCCTTTGGCAACAAGCCAGGGACGATGGTTTTAAACTGAAAGAGGAAGACTGAGACTAGATGTAAGGTAGACATTTTTTACCAAGGCCCAGGTCGCCCGGAGAGGTGGTAGATGATGCATCCCTGGAACTGTTCCAAGTCAGGTTGTCCAGGACTCTGAACAACCTGATCTAGTTGAAGATGTCCTTGCTCACCTCAGGGGAGGGATTTGGACTAGATGACATTTAAAGGTCCCTTCCAACTCCAAACCATTCTGTGCTTCTATAGCTCTATGAAAATTTGCCTTACTGTCTCAGACCTGTGGTCTTTATGTCCCTGAATTAGAGAAATTCCATCAGAGAAGGATATAGAATCTGTTCTTGTAGAGAAACACAGAGAGCAATGGCTTTGCCATAGAACATCTTTCATTTTTACTGCACCAGAAATAGGTGTGACCTGACTAAAGTCATGCAAGCCAGAGACCTAGAGGTAAAACCTGCATTCCAGTGTTGTGATCAAGGCACTAGACCATATCTTTGGGTACTCCAATTCTTTTTTTTTTTTTTTTCCCTCAAAATGACAGATTTGGAGGAAAGTAAATAGTTCCCTTGCTGAGGAAGCCCAGCCATGGAAAAGTGGCTGTCTGCCTCCAGAATCCATACTACATCATTTTTCTGAGAAACAGTGATCAGTCCTTGGAGAGCTTCATAAAGCATAGCTGTTCGAACACGAATAATGCTATGCTGGACTGGAAATCACAGCTTCTAAAGAGGTATCTACAGTAGTTTCCAAAGACCTTCAAATACAACTAAAGCCACTGCAGAAAAAAAACAAACAAACAAACAAACAAAAAAACCCAAAACAGTTCTAGCCAGTATCTTTTGTATCTTGCATTTGTTGGTCTCTGCTGCATTATTTTCCATCTCATATCTCATATCTCACCTGAAGGTTGAAAGAAAAATATTCTAGCATATCACTCAGAGAACGTTGTTGATCCCTGTGTCGGTCTGTGCTGCTTTGCACATGCTGTACACACCAAGAACATTTGAATGGCAGTTAGCTGAGGGAAGCACACTACTGCTCACAGTGAGGGATGCACATCTAATACAGAATCAGAGAATGGTGGGGATTAGAAGGTACCACTGGAGACCACCTAGGCCAACCTCCCCATCTAGTTCAACCTCCTGAGCAGAGCATGTTCACCTAGAGCAGGTTGCACAAGGTGGTGTCCAGGTGGGCTTTGATTACTCGAGAGACAGATACTCCATCTCACTAGGCAGCCTGTTCCAGTGCTATGTCACTCTCAAAGAAGTTCCTCCTCATGTTTAGATGGAACTTGCTATGTTAAGTTTATGTCTGTTACCTCCTGTCCTGTCACTAGGCACCACTGAAAAAAGACTGGCCCTGTATTCCCGACATCCACCCTCTCTGTATTTATAAGCATTGAGAAGATCCTCTCTCAGTCTGTTCTTCTCCAAGCTAAAAAGCCCCAGGTCCCTCATCCTTTGTTCATAAGAGAGATTCTAGTCCCTTAATCATCTTTGTAGCCCTTTCCTGTACCTTCTCAAACAGTTCCCTCTCTTTCCTGAACTAAGGAGCTCAGAAAAGAATCTGAAGGCAATACAGAGAGGCTGTGGCTTCCCAGTTCTCTCTGGTGGGTTTCCAAACCTTTGGTAGGGAAAATAAAAAAATCTGAGCAGTGCATTTTAATATTTACAAATAAAAGCAAGATGAATTCTTGCTGCTTGGTTAACAGAGAAAAGAGCAGATGATAGAACAAATAAAATCACATAGGTGTGACTCTTGCAAGTCAAGTCATGCAGATGAATTGTCTCACACAAAACTGTTATCATGTTTGAAGCCAGTAATGTAGATTCCACTCCTTATAATTACCCTGCAATAAAGCAAGAGGAAAAGCTCATTTGTCAACTGTTTCCTTTGACAATTGAAATATTTCCAACATCTCTCACTTCCCTGAAGTTTCTCCAAGCAATCATGTGAATATAAAAGGTTTGATTGCAACTTGGAAATTATTTTGTAAGCCATAAAGCCAATCTTACTGGATTTGATGGGTGGGTGTTGGTCTCTTTTCCCTAGATGTAGGCTCCAAATCTTTCACCAGCTTTGTTTACCTTCTTTGCACATTCTCCAGCACATCAACGTCCTTCTTGGAGTGAGGACCAAAACTGAATCCAGTATTCAAGGTGTGGCCTCACCAGTGCCAAGAAGAGGGGTACAATCTGTGCCCTAATCCTGCTGATCACAGTATCCCTGATACAAATCAGGATGCTGTTGGCCTTCTTGGCCACCTGTGCACACTGGTGGCTCATATTTAGTCAGATGTTGACCAATACCTCCAAGCCTCATGGTAGAGGGACCCAAAAGTCGTGGCAGCATTTAAAATTTTCAGATACTCCCACAAGGATCTGGTTGTAGTCTTATGACCTACCAGTATCCCATCCAACTGAAAGAGGAGAGTTGTGGATGTTCTCTTATAAGGAGGATAAATTCTTTCTCCAGTTCATGGATGGAGTGTGTTAGGCTGCCCTCCCTAGTAGCTCCACATAGAGTCCTTTGTTTCAGTAGAATTCACAGGGTAAATCCAGCTACATTTTATTTCTTCTCTGTCAGAAAGACGCATTAGGTATTACAGCAGAGCTGCTCTTTCATTTCCTTCAGAGAAACCCTGCAGGACTACCTTGGGCAGCCTAAATGGAGCAGACAGCTTCATAAACTCATTCATGATTGACTTGGCACTGAGCGAGCTTGTCAGGAGACATCATTTACTGTAATCAATACTTCCTGGTAGACCACTGAGCTCTTCTCAAAATGGTCAAAACTCCTCTAGTGTTGCCCATTTAGTGATGTGGATGAGATAAGCAGAGTCTTTTGATGCTTTAAAGTATTTCTTGAATAAAACCACACACCAAATGCGCTCCACATTTATTTTCTTTTCTGGTCATGTTTCAAACAGGGCAGCATCTTGCAGGTTGCCCTAGGGACAGGGATTCATGTTGTGATTTCACTAGTCTAGGCTCCTGGTATTGAATTCTGTATGGTAAGAGGAGGCAACAACAAAACTAGACAACCTCCACATCCATTTTTTGCTGACTAATTAGACATCAATTAGATGTCATCTGTTTGGGTCTTTCCCTAAAATGTAGTGTCTTGCACTGGTCTGTTCTCATACTTTACTGTCGACTGGGACATCTTTAACTAGATCAGATTGCTCCTGACCTTGAAAGATGCTAGGGATGGGACATCTACCACCTCTCAGGGCAACCAGGGAGACTGTTTCACCACCCTCACTGTAAATCATTTCTTCCTTATGTCTAATCTAAATCTCCTTCTTTTAGTTTAAAATCATCACCCCTTGTCTTGTCATAACAGGGTCACATTAGATCTTCTTTACATACTGAAAGGCCACAGTAAGGTCTTCCTGGAGCTTCCTCTTCTCCAGACTGAACAAACCAAGCTTTCTCAGCCTGTCCTCACAGCAGAGGGGTTCCAGACCTCTGATAATTTTTCTGGCCTTCTCTGGACCTGCTCCAACAGGTCCATGCCTTTCCTGTGCTGAAGATTCCAGAGCTGGATGGAATATTGCAAGTAAGGTCTAGCAAAGCAGATGAGAGGGGCAGAATCACCTTGCCTGACCTGCTGCCCGTGCTTACTTGGATGCAGCCCAGGACAGAACTGGCCTTTTGGGCTGTAAGCACAGATTACTGACTCATGTCCAGCTTTTCATCTACCAGTACTCCCAACTCCTTCTCCAAAGGGCTGCTCTCAATCTCGTCATCCTCCAGCCTGTAATGATACTGAGGATTCCCCAAACCCCTGTGCAGGACCTTGCACTTGGCTTTGTTTAAACCTCATGAAGATCACATAGGCCCACTTCTCAAGCTTGTCTGGGTCACTCTGGAGAGCATCCCATCCCTCTGAGGTGTCAAGTGCACCACTCAGTTTGGTGTTGTCTGCAGCACTTTCTGTAGATTTGTCCTTTGAGGTCTCTTCCAACCTTGGTGATACTGTGGTACTGTGATACATATTTAAGTGACTGGTCCAGACAGCCACTGATATGCACAGGGATACACACAGAGCACCAACCTGTTTTCCACAGGACCTCATTACAAGTCATGGATATGCTATTGTGTAGGTAGTTGGTAGTAGTCAGGAAATATCGCCATGGTGCCTGATTCCTCAGACATTTAGCTCATCAGTCCATAGATTTTCATAGAGTCATAGAATTATTTTGGTTGGAAAGACCTTTGTGATCAAGTCCAACTGTTAACCCATCACTGCCATGTCATCACTAAACTGTGTCCCTCAGCACCACATTTCCACCTCTTTTAAATGCCTCCAGAGATGGGAACTCAACCACATCCTTGGGGAGCCTATCCCAGTGTTTAATAATACTTTCAGTGATGAAATTTCTTCTATATGTACAGCATAAACTTCCCCTGGTACAACGTGAGGCCATATCCTCTTGTTTTGTCACTAAAGAGAAGAGACTGATCCTCACCTCACTACAATATTAAGGTTTGATGGAGTAACAAACTTTTTAGACCTCAGTTGAGAATCATGAAGAAATGAAGCCCTGGAAATCAGTAGGCATCAAAACTTTGTCTGTGGACCACTCACCCTTGGACAGGGAACTGCTTGAAGGATACTCACATTGAACACAGCTTCACAGGGCTTTGAGCTATGAAAGCAGCTTATCCACAGGGCTGTGCAACTTCTCAGCCTCTGTCAGTTGACTTTCCACTGTAATTCACAGCACGTTCCCAATAAACAAAATGTTCTTCTGAATTAACAATGTTGGCCTCAATCTATGTCAAGGCAAACATCAAGAGTGTGAAAACTCCAAAGCATTTGGCATGTTTCAACAGGTTGCTGCAGTGCTCTGTGTTGCTCTTCTGGCTTATTTCTTTCTGATTTTTTTAAAGAATAAAAATAACTGTATAGAGACAGAACACAGTGTGTCACTGCTCAGTCAATTGGCAAGGTTACGCTTCGGGAGAGTAGAAACAAGTGGGACAGGTTTGCTCAAAACCAGACATTTTAAATCACTGGGCTTTAATCAGCCAAACAGCAGGTTCCAAATAGCATTGGGTCTCACCCCTGAAAAATTAGAAACTTTATTTCTTACATGCTGTTCAAGGTAGTAATGGGGATTGTCAGAGAACTTCTTCCTTGCCTCTCCAAATATTTGCTTTTTGAGAGCCTACAGAGCTACTGAAATCACCTATTTGTGTGCACTCATCCTTCCTCCACTCATGGCTTGTGACAAACCCCCAAACAGTGGTGACAAACTCCCAGCACTTTTGCCTATAAGTCTGAGGGTCACTATTTCTTCTATGCAGAGTTGTCTAGTGGTTGGAAGTTTTATGAGTGATATTTTAGCCAAAATTCATGACTTGGTGTTACAAATGATGCAAAATTAATAATCAATATTAATTTTGATATCCAGGCAGAGACTGTTAATAACTATGAAAATTGTTTATTAACATTAAATCTCACCAGAAAACTTATTTACAAGGTTCGAAATGCAGGGTTTGGAAATCTGTACACAGAGGGAACAGGCAAAACTGGAACACTTTGAAAAGTACCCAGCAAACGCAAACATTTTACTGGAAGAGAAGGTTTTAGCAGTCACTATATGGCTTGTGGTTCATTATCCTGCTTAGCCAACTAGATGGACACAGGAAGCTCCTTTCTGCTTATGGCAGAAGGCAATTGGTGACTACAAGAGGCTTGAAGTATTTGCTCACAAAATATTATTGGACAGTACCCAGAGCACGTGGTGGGGTTGCTGTCAGTGGTCTCAAAGCCGTTAGAGGCTTTGGAGTTTNCTGCTTTCACCTGGCAGCCTACATCATGACATTGACGATCTTCAAGGTCTTTCCCAACTGAAATAATTCTATGATTTTATCAATATTGGTTCAATTATCCTGCTGGCAAATTCACAATGCCATGGAATAAAAATGTCATCAAGCTTTCAAACAAAGAAGAAGCATCTCTGGCTTGGAAAGTACATAAAGTGAAGTGTTCTTAGGTGGCCAAGAAGACAAACAACATCCTGGCTTGTATCAGTGATAGTGTGATCAGCAGGATGCAAATGGCAAGAGCTTTGCCTTGCCTTGCCTTGCCTTTGCCTTCCCTTGGCCTTGCCTTTGCCTGGCCTTACCTCACCTCACCTCACTTCTGTTCAGGATTTGCTTCACCTACAGGAAATAGTTGCTTGTTCCAGAGCTATTCACCTTTCACGCTCCCTACATCTCCTCTAAATGGATACTTGGACTCAAGGTTGGATTCGTCCTATACTTTTGTCATTTGGTGTAGCACACTAGACATCAGGCCAAATACCATAATCAGCCATCAAACAGCAGGATCCAGCTGCCCAACAGCCCAGATCCAGAGGATTATGTTCTTCTTTCAGTCTCATGCTTTCCCCTACTGCTGGCAATCTCCTGATGTGCACGTTGCAGCTGGCTAATTACCTTGTCCATGCACAAAGCTTGCATGAAAAATTCAATCATCGTCAGAGCCACATCTTTGCTGGAGATTCTTCAATTTTAAATATAATTTCCAAACATTTCTTGGCATCCCTGTCCTCTGCACAATCCTAGAGATGTCTCAGGTAGGCTTTGGTTAGGTGTCAAAAGGTTGTGCCTGTTAGACCTTTATAGTACACATCATGCCTATTAGACCTTTATCTTATGCTTATCAGTCACATGCTCCAGTCCCTCATTACTACAGTTGCAGTGTTACTGTAATTAGACTTCATTTCTCAGATCTTCCTAGCAGTGTTACAGTTTACAAATTGAGGAGTTCATTCATGCCAGAATGTTTTCTTTCATTATCAATTTCTTTCTTTTTTATTTTTAATTTGCCCAGTGAAGCAAAATATCAATTATTTGCAGAGTTCTAATTTAGAGGAGGAATTAAGAAATACATTTGTAACACTGTGGTGTTAACTATTTTATCTGCTTAATGAATGTTATGATGGATTCTCCACCCCTGTAACTCTTAATCCAAGAAGAACTTCTTTCTATTTTTTTCCTTTCTTATAGTGATTATTTTTTTCTGATTTAAATGTTAAGCTTTAGCATGCTTATTAGACTCAAAACAGAAATTAGTGCTGAACTAAATTGAGAATGGTCCTAACTCTTATGTTGTTCAGCCTGAAGAAGAGAAGGCTCCAGAGAGACCCTATAGTGGCCATCAAGTACCTGAATGGGGGCTATAAGAAAGCTGAGGTGGGATCTTTTACAAGAGCTTGTAGGGATAGGATGAGAGGGAATGGATTGAAACTTGAAGAGGGTAGATTTAGACCAGAAATTAGAAAGAAATTCTTTACAGTGAGGGTGGTGAGACACTGGAAGAGGTTGCCCAGGGAGGTCATGGATGTCCTCTTCCTAAAGGTGTTCAAGACCAGGTTGGACGAGGCCTTGGGCAACTAGGTCTAGTGAGAGTGGTCCTTGTCCATTGTGAAGAGGTTGAAAGTAGATGATTTTAAGGTCCCTTCCAACCCAAACTATTCTGTGATTCTGTGATGATTCTATGATTTTGTGTCTCAGCACAGAAGAAGCCAGAGTAGGTAATCACAGCACTCCTTTCCAAGCAAACAAGATGAAATGTAGTTTGCATCATTTATGGTGGTGTAATATCTTGACAGAGTGTCCTTATATGCTCCAGGAACCATCTATAGAACCATTCTAGGATTCTAGGGTTCTAAATTCTTAATGTGTTGAAATGCTACAGAAGTCTGAATGGAGATTCAGAATTACCATGACTTTCTTTTTATGGTTTCCACATCTGCAAAGAATAGCTCCAAAGGTTTTAAAACCCCAAACAAACCCTGATAAATATTTTCCTTATTGTTCCATCACAATTGTGCACAGACGGTTCAAAACTGAGGGAAAAACCCAGCTGCTTCTTAGACATCATTGCTATTCTAATTGTATGCAACTTCAGCCACATTTTAGAACCACAGAATAGAAACATACAATGGTTTGGTTTGGAAAGGACCTTTGAAGGTCGTCTAGTCCAACCACCCTGTAGTCATCAGGGACATCTTCAACTAGATCAGCTTGCTCATAGTCCTGTCAAATACGACCCTCAATATTTGGAGGATTGGAACATCTACCACCTCTGTGGGCAACCTGAGCCAGTGTTTCACCAACCTCAGTGCAAAAAATTTCTTCCTTCTCTCTAGTTTGAATCTCCCTCTTTTTGTTTAAAACCATCATCCCTTGTCCTGTCAATCATGCAATATTCTAGTTTGGGCACCACAGAAAACTTTGATATCAGCAAGAACTTAGAAAAAAAGATCTCTGCTGTTACCTTTGACTGTTTAGAGCAAAACATAAACTGCTTATCAGGAAAGATTCATCACTGAGATCTTTTGTATACCCTCTCCAGCTGCAGTGGAATCTTTTGTATTTGTCCCAATCCTGACTTCTGCTTCTGGCACCTGGAGACACTTGTGCTGCACTAAACCAAACCAGGATTTTCAGAAAGGGCCAGAACCATGCCCTGAGCAAAATGCCAGAAGCTGAAAGTTTCTGCCATAAAGTTATCACTCATGAGTAGAGTTCATCAAGCTGAGAGCTTAACATGTGGTAGGAAATACATCTTTCTTTCAGCCATCCTAAATCTGGGGTTGGTTAGGCTCCATTCCAAGCCAAGTTCTGGGTCTGCAGGAGTCAACCATTCAAACAGGAGATTCCTACTCCCATACACCTCCAGCCACAAGGTTTTGTGTTTATTTTCTACAAGGGCCTGTTGGGACTTAATCGATCAAACATGTATCTCCATCAGCCCAGGCATGATAAGCAATGAAAACCTGAGTTGACTCGGTGACTATGTTGGAGAGGGCATTTAGAAGCATCAAATCATTTCAGTTGGGAAAGACCCCTAAGATCACCAAGTCTAGCTCTTGACCTAACACCACCATGGGCATTAAATCATATCCCAAAGTGTAGTGTCTACATCTTTTTTTGACACCTCCTTATGACTATCCCTCCTCTTATTGTATTTATGGTATTTATGGCTTGCAGCACATCACTCAATGTTCATCACAAAGATGGACACAAGGAAATTAAAAGAATTAACTCTTTATAATTTTCATATGTTGGTTTTATGTTTTTTTTCTTTTTGGGGAGTATGAGATAAGGAACGATTGAGATTTCATGAAAATAATATTTCCTTTTGTTGTGTTATTTTTTTCCCCCTCTTCTTTGCTGAAAATATGACTGGACAGGGGAACCCAGAAGATAAGCTATGTTTTATTGTATACATTATGGAGACTAAGGCTAGTGTCCAAGGCTAGTGTCTCAAGATGCTGCTATCATGGGTTTAATAAATGTTATTAATATCACATCCTTCAAAGCGAGAGAGTTGTCCCTTCATTTTAACCCAAATATAGCTTAAATTTTCATCCTGAGTTTAGTCATCACATGACCCATATGTTGGTCTGTGTGCAAATAAGCATGACTAGCAGGTTGAAGGAGGTGATTCTGCTGCTCTACTCCACTCTCATCAGACCTCACCTGCAGTGCTGTTCCCAGGTCTGTGGGTTATGGGCATGGACTTTTTGCAGGGAGTCCAGAAGAAAGTCTGGAAGATGATCAGAGTCTGAAATGCCTCACCTATGAACACAGGCTAAGGCAGTTTGGGTTATTTAGTCTGGAGAAATGAATGCTACAGAAACACCTTATAGCAACCTTCCAGTACTGAACGACTACAGAAAGTAGGACAAAGGGTAATGGTTTTAAACTGAAAGAGGGAGATTTAGACTAGATGTAAGGAAGAAAATGTTAACACTGAGAGTGGCAAAACAAAACAGGCTGCCAAGAGAAGTAGTGGATTTCTCCTCCCTAGAATATTCAAGGCCAAAATGGATGGGACTTTGAGCAACCTGTTCTAGCAGAAAGTGTCTATGCCCGTGTTGGGATCTTTAAGGTCTCTTCCATCCCAGGACATTCTATGATTCGGTGATTCTATGACCTATCTTTTATTGCAGGACTCACAGTTTGTTCTGGGGTTTCCCTTTAGCAAGAGCAAATTTCTAGGTCATTAAGAAAACTTTGCAAATTTCGTTATGAAAATTTCCCATGTCTCCTTCTCTCTCGCCTCTGAAATACTGGAATTCACTCGTTGCTTGAGGCAAGATACAGGAACAAATGGTCCCAGAGTCTAATTGAGTCTAATAAATCCTCTGTTCCTCAATAAAACACCATGCTTTTAGTCCCCTGTTGTTTCTCTGAAACCACACTGTGCTTTTGAGAGTGGAACCCAAATGTCCGAGAGGCTCTCACACACAACAGAAATGTCACGCTTGCTGAAATACAACTTGGCAATTTTCACTTACAAGACCCAATAATTGATCTTAAATTCAATATCAAGTGTAAAATTGTTACAAGGAATTCCAGCAAATCACACAGGAAAAAATGACATTGTTTTCACTGTGATTCAGATCTCTTCTTTTGTTTTCTCTGGTGGTGGTGGGTTATCTGAAGAAGATTAAATTATATCCTCTCCAGGGGAGTGCTTTTAATTATGTTTTTCTTTCACAGCATCTCTATAACAGCAAGTTTCACAGAATTTCAGAGTCCTTTGAAGAGTTTATCCTCATTGAACCTTCACAACCCCAAGGTTTGGAGTCTGCGTTCACCTACCTTGGTGATCTGTGATGATGGCAGTACCACAAGTCACAGTAATTAGTCCAGTGGGAAATATCTAAAGGGTAGAGGTCAAGAGGATGAAGCTGGGCTCTTTTCAGTGATGCCCAGTGGTGGGACAGGCAATAGGCACAAACTATAATAGAAAAGGTTTCCCTTGAACTTAAGGAAAAACTCCTTTACTTTGAGGGAGACAGAGCATTGGAGAAGGTTGCCCAGAGAGGTTGTAGAGTCTTCTTCTCTGGAGAGATTCCAAGCCCACTTGGACATTGTGCTCCTACCCTGGATGACTGTGCTTTAGCAGGAGGGTTGGACTAGATGATCTCCAGAAGTCCCTTCCACTCCCCCACCATGCTGGGATTCTGTGAAGTTCACCCTACAAGGCTGATGGTGAGAAAAGTGACTCAGACACTGTCTGGTGCTGAAACCCTGAGAGCTTGAGTGAAACGTGGTGGTGACACTGACTTGTGACCACTTGTGATTGCTGGCAGCAGGCAGGCAAATATTCATCATGTTTATGACTTATGCTTGTTGGCACAGTAACATGGCAGATATTTGGTGGATGTTCAGAGCATTTTTACCTCTGCCAAAATATACATTAACAAAAGTGGTGGAGAAAAGGGAGCTGGCAGATCTAGCTAGACTGGGCTGAGGAATTGCTACCCTGAACTTTCCAGCATCCCTGCTGCCCTGTAATGAAAGAACATTACAGGTGGGTTATAAATGGCTCCAGAGAAAGGCAGCCCTACAACTCTCAGGTTAAAGAAGATCATAGAAACATAGAATGGCTTAGTTTGGAAAGGACCTTTAAGATTAACTAGTTCCAAAATGCACACTCCCCATCTCCCACATCACCATAAGCAGGGACACCTACCACCAGACCGGGTCACTCGAGGTCTCATCCAGCCTGACCTTAAACACTTCCAGGGAGGAGGAATCCACAACCTCCCTTGGTTGGGAGCATGTTCCAATGTCTTACTCCCTTTACTGTAAATAATTTTTTTCTAATATCCAGTCAAAATCTGTCCTCCTCAAGCTTTGATTCACTCTCTCTCATCCTATTGCTACAAGCCCTTGTAAAAACTCTTTCCCCAGCTTTCTTATAGGTCCACTTCATGTACTGGAAGGCCACCAGAAGGTCTCTCTTTAACCTTCTCTTCTCCAACATACTCCTCATGTTTGGTTGGGAATTCCTGTGTTCAATGGCTCAGCAGAACCAGTAAGAGCTTGACAATACTCATCGGTTTCTGTTCAGCTCCGACCATTGCTCATCCAAAATCCAGTTCTGTCAGGGCTGTTTTGAAAAAGTAGCTCACATATATTCTTCTCAACTTTTTGCTGCGCTCCTTAACAGCCTTTCACTCTTCCTGTCACTGAGAGAAACTTTTGTGGTTACTTTATGCAGTGGAAGCAAGAGACGAAATTTTCACAATGTCAGATTTTACAGAAAGCAGGAAAAAAACCAAAAAGCACCTTGCTGCCTTGAGCCACTCTGCTTTTTAAATTTCAGGCAGACCTTAAATGCTAATAACCAGTTCTTTGGAATCTGAGCTGCCACAAGTAGCGTGTTTATAAACTGACAAGCAAAAAGATGAAGTTAATGAACCTGAAGTGAAGTTTTGATCCATCACACTAATAACAGCAGCATCATTTTTTACATTTGTCAAACATCTCCATTACTGCAACATCTCACAGTCATTAGTGCATGCAGCTCAACTGCCTTAGGAAAAATAGCCTCCATTTTATCTATTAATGTTTAAGGGACAAGGAAGTTAAAGGACCTGTCAAGAGCCACCCAGGGTGTTGGTGCTATAGCTGGGAGCTAAGTCCAGAAATCCCAGTGCTCAGGTTAGTAATTTCAGGATGTGACAAACTCCTGTTCACTTTGCCATGAATATACAAAGAATAAAAAGAGAAAATACCTAGATGATGTGGTATTGTTCTTTGTAAACAGAACTTGAGTACTAAGAAGACCACACTGGGAAATGCTTGTCCTAGGGAGAGCACCTGTGCTTTAGTACCCATGAAGTTCTGAGGGACAGGAACAAAGGTTTAGCTTGAATATATTTCTATACCTTGTTTAATGCTACAAGAGAAGAAAAAACTGTGGTGTTTTGAAGATAGGTTCAGTGGGAGTCATCTCTAGCACAAACCATGTTTGTTTAGGTCTCTGTCTGTTGTTATCAACATGAAAGTCAAGTATCCAAGTCAATACAGGTCTGATCAACATCGTAGAGGATCCTAGACAGTTCAATTCACCCTGAAATAAACACCATAGATAAAATTCATCTGTCTCAACACAGATATCTAGTTGACCATGAATGTCTGTGATGGTCAGATCAAGCCTGCTGACTGTATTGATTAGCTCTCCACTCTATTGCAAGCCCAGATACTAACACACATGTAGAAAGCAGTTTGTTATCTGCATTTAAGGATTTCTGCCTTGACCTTGGGATCTTAGGGTGCATTAAAAAGTGTGTGTCCAGCAGATCGAGGGAGGCTCTCCTCCACCTCTATTCTGCCCTGGTGAGATCACATCTTGGGTACCACATTCAGTTTTGGGCTCCCCAGTTCAAGAGGGACAGGGATCTGCTGGAGAGAGTCCAATGGAGGGCTACAAGGATGATTAGGGGACTGGAGCACTGCCTGATGAGGAGAGGCTGAGGGACCTGGGGCTGCTCAGTCTGGAGAAGACTGAGAGGGGATTTAATCAATGTTTATAAGTATCTGAGGGCTGGGGGTCAGGAGGGGGGGGGACAGGCTCTGCTCACTTGATCCCTGTGATAGGACAAGGAGCAATGGAGGTAAGCTGCAGCACAGGAGGTTCCACCTCCACACAAAGGGGAACTTCTTTACTGTAAGAGTCACTGGACCCTTACAGAGCACTGGAACAGGCTCCCCAGAGAGGTTGTAGAGTCTCCTTCCCTGGAGACTTCCAAGGCCTGTCTGGATGCATTCCTCTGTGACCTAAGCTAGATTGTATGGTCCTGCTCTGGCAGGGGGATTGGACTCCAATTTGGGTCCCTTCCAACCTCTAACATCCTATGATCCTGTGTGACCTGAATGCCACATTTTTCAATGTACTTCTCTTTATGAAATTCTGAAAATCAACAACTGAAACTGCTGTCATGATCAGTGATGACCATAGTCTTTCAGACACACTAGGGCTATCTCCTTGCTTTGCAGAATCTATTCTGCTACCACTGATCATGTTTTCAGGCAGTGCATCAAGATTAAGAACACCTCTCTTTGAAGAGAACCTTAGTCCCTCTCCAAATTCTATCAGGCAGATGTTTCCATCTGCAATCAGATGCTTTGAATTGTTGTGCAAGGAGCCAGATCTGGCCAGGCCAGGGTGCTAGACTTGATGGACATTGAGTGGAGCATTATATGTGTGGCTAACCAGGGGAGAACTCCTACCTACAGCTAAACTCTCAAGTAGGTTATCTCACTTCCTTCTCAGAAATGCTCATTATGTCCCTCAGAAAAGTGTAGGCCAGAAATGTGATGGAAAAGTGCTTTGTGGAACTGCCCTTTCCTCTGTACTGCAAGAAAAGAGAATATTTGCACAGGCTACAGCAAACAGCGCAAAAGTCCATCTGATGACCAGATGGCTCCTGGCACTTACAGAGTAAAGGTGACCTATGTCTGCCCAACTGGAATTTTTAATTTCTTATTCAGAGATGATTCTCTGATGGTCACTTTTAGAGCAAATCTGCAATGAAGCTTGAATTCATACAGCTGAATCAACAGCAAGAAACAAAAGATCATTCTGTCAGCAGTGCTGATGAATTATATGCCTGTTGTCCTTCGCACTTCCAAGCCAGTCAGAAAATGGTAGACACAACTTATGACCAGTTCTTGCCTCCCTTAATGTATAACTCTGAAATGAAATCAATGTAATTACCCAAAGTTATCTTTTTTTGATGAAATACCAGAGGTGTCCTGGTAGGATCACAAATTACCTGTTGGTCAAGACGGTAACTAACACATGAGCCTGGCCACTTAAGTCACCCCACAGCACTTCTTAGCTGCTACTCTCTGTATCTTCATCTTCTTCTATCTTTTCCACTGGCCAGCTGTCACTGAAGGTGAGAGAGCTTCATCTGAGCTTCACCAACCTAGCAGTTTTGGGCTAATAGTTGGGCTTGATGAACTTGGCCTTAATGATCTTAAATGTCTCTTCCAACCAAAATGATTCTGTGATTCTACTTTAAAGATCTCTGCCAACCAAAATTATTCTATTATTCTCTGATTCTAACTTAGAGCTTCCTTCCAACCAAGATGATCCTACGATTCCATGATTTTCTTTTGAAGAGGACTGAATAAGAGGTTGCTACTTAAAAACTGTTGAAAAAATAGGTTATCAGAAGTATCTTTTCAGGAAATCAGACTTATTTCTATGTGGTTTTTTTTCTAGTACTGCTTTTTCTCCCACTCAGAGATGTTGGCAGCTGCTTAAACTCCATTCATGAGGGATAAAATTCTTGCTTATTCTCACTGCTGCTTTCTTTCCCCAAAATATATATTAATATTGTTCAAATATAACTTCAAGGAAATTACATTTCTTCCTGTTCTCCATCCTCCATCTTTAGGGTAAACTTAAAGGAGCAGGACTAAACCCAAAGAGATCAATTTCCCCTCCATAATAATTTGGAATAATAAATGATAATGAGTGACATTCGCAGCTTGCATTTCAGCAAAATAGAGTACTTAGCTTCTGCCATGTAGTTTTTGAATCCAGCTGTTCACACGAGTGATTGCTTCAAGAGGTCTTTGCCTGAAGCATGAGTACAAAGCCACTTCCCACTTAGACACTTTGAGTACAAGCAAGAGGTCTGTGCATGGAGATCCTTAAGCTTCACTCCACATTAAATCAGTTGATGTGTGAGTGCATGCATAGAGAGGAGGGGAGAAAACAGACCACCCAGAGACTTTACACTTTACACCTTACACCTTAGTTTTTCACTCTGTGGAGTTTCCTGGAGGCACCATGGGATGGTGTGTTAAAAGAGATATAGGACATGAAATCCTATCTCACGTTTCCCCACTGGTATTCACAGGCCGCTGGAAAAAAAATATGGGATCTAAATGAAAGCAAATGAAGGAGGAATTGGGGCAAAGAAATCTACCTTGGTCAGTCATTTTCTGGTTCATGAAAATGATGGCCTCTGAAGGATGGTCACTGAACTGTTTGGAAAGATAAATTTCCTCATTATATGTGTTTTTAATTCTTTTTTTCATGGTGTAACAATCATTTTCTCCTGGGTAATAAATGATAGTTTTATCTGCCAGAGAAAGGCAGAACCACAACCAATTTCCTGAATCTGAATTCATGTAGATTCCAATCAATAATAGAGACCTTTAGCTGAATGGAAAGGGGAGATCATTGCAAAATCTGACAGTGAAGAGCAGGAAGTAAGTCTTTGAATTGATCAAGAACTGATCTAAAAACCAAGGTAAGGTGGGATTTATGAGCAGGGTTGTTTGCACGGCTCTGGCTGCTTGGTCTTAGATTTAATCCAGTGTCAGACTCAAGAGTGCCAGGCACTGAAGAGGGGTCTAAATGATGGCTGTTGTCTTCAGGACATTTCCAGTCCACTTACAGGACAAGGAGGTGCCTGCTAGAATACTACAAGGAATAAAACAAAAGGTGGACATTGAGGTGGTTTGATCTTGGCAATTGCAAATACTGGTTTTTATAGTTAAGCCATGGTACTTATCTGTTATTTTCTCACTAATTAGTGTGTTCCTTTCCAATTCCCTTGTCTCTAATGGTTCAGAATAAAATTGGAAAAGATATAGAAAAAGGTGACAGGGATTATCACAGAACTGGAACAATCTCCCTGCAAAGAATGGCTAAATAAATTAGGCTTCATCATCCCAGAAAATTAGACTGCTGGGAGCTGACAGAGCTCTGTGAAGTCTTAGAGTGGTCTCAAAAAGGGAGCAACATTCATCGGCTTCTTTTTAAAGCAAAATAAAGCAAAACCAAACAAAAGTAACCTAAAACAAAAAGTACTCAACACAAAGCAAACTAAAACATAGCAAACCAAAACCATATGAAAATACCCAACCCAAAGCAAACTAAAACATAACAGACCAAAACATAACAGAACAGAAC
Organism: Ramphastos sulfuratus; assembly: GCA_013399055.1. Classification (NCBI taxonomy): domain Eukaryota; kingdom Metazoa; phylum Chordata; class Aves; order Piciformes; family Ramphastidae; genus Ramphastos; species Ramphastos sulfuratus. The sequence goes on from WBNM01019551.1 coordinate 55,575, forward strand.
AGAATAAACCAAAGCAAAACAAAACCATAACCAAATGAAAAAAAAAAAAACCAAACCAAAACCGAAAACAAACAAACCAAGAGATCTTGGGAGTTCTGAAATGGAAATAACAGGTGGCAGGCTCAAAATATGCAAAAGAAAATATTTCAGGTAGCAAAAACTTAAGCTGCAGAACTTCCCAGCATAATTTACACATCTTAAATTTTTTATTACATGCATTTATGGGAAAAAAAGTCAATCAGTTGATGACTGGTAAACATTGTCTCCAATTTCAGAGATCTCTATAGGGTGCAGGAGAACCTCTGTCCTTAAACCTTAAGCCTTGCTGTCTGCTATTGAACTCCATTTTCAATATATCCACAGCAGGTTCCTCGCGAAATGTGAGCTCACACTGCCTGTGCCTCATGGCTAATGAGAGCAGTGTGGGTACTCTTGAAGTCACTGCAGGACTTCAGATACCAGCTTAGAGAGGTTTCAGTTTGGAGATTATTTTGTCCGTAACAGTGCTTTTATGTTCCAAGAGACTGTCAAAAAGAAATTAATTTGGAGACTGCAAGAAACCTACATGTTCAGCTGCTTCTTAGCAAGACAATGGTGTCACTTTGCATCCATGTGAACACAGATCATTATAAAATTAGCACAGCTAATGTAGTTGTCTAGAAACAGCTGTAAAAGATGCATGGGTCTCCCTGGGGACACCCACCACAACAATTATTATTATTTTATAACCAGTGATCTAATTTATCTCATTTGAATATTCCAATTAGCCTCAAACCAGCCCATCTCACATGTTACAACTAGAGGAAACACCCTCAAGTTGCACCACTGAAGGTGCAGGTTGGACATCAGAAATTTTTCTTCTCTGAAAGGGCTGTCAAGCCCTGGAACTGTCTGCCCAGGGCAGTGATATAGTCACCATCTCTGAAGTGACTTAAAAGACATGTAGATGTGATGCTAAGGGATATGGCTTCATGGTGGGTTTGACAGTGTTGGGTTAATGGTTGGACTCAATGATCTTGAAGTTTTCTTCCAATCAAAATGTTCCTATGAGTCTGTGAATTGCTTTATGCCTAAACAATAGTGCATTATTAAAAATATCTCCCCATCTATCAGGAAAAAAAGCCTACAAGAAATACTGCATAAATAAAGGTATAAAGTTAAAGAGAGGGTAAAATGTAAGCATCCACTTATAAAATATAGGCATATTCCCACAAATAGAAGTGAATCCAAGTATAAAACCTTTGCAATAAATAGCTTAAAAATCACAAAAGATCATCCCCTTCTAATTATAATCACATCCTTTTGTCTTGTCAACCAACAATTACGATCTATCTATTAAGATTTTAGATTATAGTCTGCCTCACATTACTGAAGAGTGGCAGGCTGTATAACATTTGAAAATGAGCACATAAATAAGAGTTCATTGTTGGTTTTTTTTTTTAATAGTGTGTATTGCAACATTGTAATTATTATTATTTTTTTAATTAAACTGAACCAGAGCTGACAGCTCTTAAAAAATCACTGCACTTGTAAGGATGCAGTCCAAGACCTACATGAGAAACTGCTACCCTCAAATAAAACTAAATCACAACTCTGTCCTCCTTTCTAGTGCATTTTTCTTCCCCTTGTCAATGACTTATCAAAGAGTTGTTTGTGTCACTTGTGTATAATAGGTAGTTTATTAAACTGCTATATAAGCCATCAATGTCAGGATGCAATTACTCATTTTCTGTGCTTAGTTCATTAAAAGCTTCTCTTAAGGAAGCTATTTATACTGTAAAATTGGAACTCCATATCTGGAAGACTCCAACAGTTAAAAATCCTCAGATTATACATAATATGTAGTGATTGCAACCACTCCAAAAGCTATTATTTTGGTAATTCTGACCTAAAGAGCAGGGAGAACCCCTGTGAAGATGTGGAGTGACTCTTCCTCATCTTTAATGCCTTGATGAGATGGGTGCTGGGTGTGTTAAACGATACAGCAAACATGTATCTTGAATGGAAGAGGATGACTGAGAATCATAGAATTGTTTCAACAGGGAAAGACCTTTGAGATAATCAACCCAACCATTATCTAACTCTACCAAGCTCATATCTCTGCTGATATATTGATAATATTTGTTTTTTAGCAGGGTGTTTTGCTAGTCCTCAGAAGAAAGAAACACCTCTCAGAAAAGCCTTGGTGAAAGAAGTTGTAGAATGAATCCATCTAGATTTTATTAGAAAATTAAAGCAACTGATTATCTACTAATTTTCCCTCAGTAAAATGCCTTCTGGAAGTGAAGTCAGAGCTAAGTCCATATCCCTGAAGATATCCCTCTGAGCTGCTGACATGTTTAGGTCGCTGGTGGCTGTCAATAGATAGTGCCGGGACTCTTGTAAGAGACTTTCAACAGAGAAGCTCCATTTGTGGACTCCCAATCTCTTACAAGATTTGGGTCATCTGTTTAAAATTGTCTGCTGTAGCTCCTAACTCATTCAGCACAATTGTCACAATCAAATTGAGACCTCTGAAAGTCCTCTGCTGAGTCTGAGAAACTCAGCAAGTGCAATGTCCTGCACCTGGGGATGAATAACCTCATGGACCAGTACAGGTGAGGGGCTGACCTGCAAGAAATCAGCACTGCAGAGAAGGACCTGGGAGTACTCATGGGCAACAAGTTCACCATAAGCCACTGGTACGTTCTTGTGTCCAAGAAGGCCAGTGGTATCCTGGGGTGCACTAAGAAGATTGTGGCCAGCACTGTCAGGGGAGGTTCTCCTTCCTCTCTGCTCTCCCATGATGAGGTACATGTGGAGTATTGCAGTCAGTTCTGGGCTCCCCAGTTCAAGAGATTTAGGGAACTACTAGAGAGAGTCTAGCAGAGGCTACAGAGATGCTGAGGGCACTGAAGCATCTCTGTGAGGAGGAAAACATGAAAGACCTGGGGCTGTTTAGCCTGAAGAAGAATTAGAGGGAGTCTTCTCAATGCGTATAAAGATCTAAAGGTTGGGGGTCATGAAGTTAGGGCTGGGTTCTTTACAGTGGTGCCAGTGAAAGGACAAGGGACAATAGGTACAAATGCAGACACAGGAAATGTCACTTGAACTTCAGAAGAAACTTCTTTACTTTGAGAGTGCTGGAGTCCTATAGCAAGCTGTCCAGAGAGATTGTGGAGTCTCCTTCTCTGGAGAGATTCCAAATCTACCTGTATGCAATCCTGTGCAATCTGATCTAGGCAAACTTGCTCTAGCAGGGGGGATTGGACTAGATGATCTCCAGAGGTCCTTTCCAACCCCTGCCATTCTATGATTCTATGGTTCTGTCTACGTGACACCTGCCTTTACTGCTCTCCCATACAAGCAAAAGCCATGAACAGTGTTGCCCTTGTGGGCATGATTAATTTTTTTTCCCTCTGACTTGCCTGTAATCACTTGGTTTATAGTTTGAAGCCTGTAGAGCTATTTCCTTTTCTAATAGCGAGTTTTAATTAACCTCAGTTACTTCTGACACTGTATTAAAGAATCCTGAAGGCACTTTGAAGGATCCTGAAGGCTCTCTGCACCCTGCTGTGATACATATTTAAATTAGCAGAAAACTATATGGTGAATTGCAGCAACACAGCTAAATGACTTTGGCCATCAAGACACATTGGGCTACAAACACAAAATGCCCAAGGTTTGTGCTGAGACCACTGTATCCAGTCTCCCTTTCCAATTGCCCAGTAGCAGATTTCTGCTGATTCTTAAAACCCAAGTTTCCTTCTAAGAGAGGAACCTGTGCTAAGATCTTTCTGCAGTAATGAGATCTGCAGGGAGAAGGATTTTTTGTGCTGTTTAAATACAGGTTGCCCGTAACTACTAACCACCAAATTAAGTGGCACGTGTGTTGGAGTCAGCAGAAAGAGAAAAAGCCACCAGAGTTTCATACACTCTGTCCATGGCTTTTGTATTCTCCTTTCCTCAAGGGTCACAAAGTTCCCTTCTGCCACTGGGAGAAAAGAGAAAGAAAAGCCATAAATTGACTTGGACATTCTCGCTTTGGTCTGCCAGGTAGAGAGAGCCAAAGAAATGCAGATGTAGGCAGCACCTGGAGAGCTGACTTTGCAATTCCCACAGCCCTGTGTTGAATTATGTTTCTCTGATGGGCTATTGCTTCTCTTACTGACATCTGAACTGCAGCTCAGAAGTGCTAAGTTGGAAAGGACCACCTGGGTCATGATCTCCAGCCTCCTGGGGCATCTGGTGACATGTCACATGGGCCTAGTGTTTTAAACTGATCACGGATTCAAGACTTTGGTTCTACTGGGAGTGTATTCCAACCTTTGCCCCCTCTGATAGCTAGGAATTACTGCTTAATTTCCAGCCAAATTTCTTTTCTGGCTTACTTAAACCCTTTCATTCTGCCAATATTGACTTTTCCATTATGCCTATGGCAGGGGGTTGNTGTTTGATATCCCAGGTGCGATTTCATCCTAGGAAAACTTTCTTTTCTGCAAGTGTTGTCCACCCCTGGAACAGGCTGCCCAGGGAGTTTCCATCACTGAACATATTGAAAAGCTGTGTGGATGAGGTTCTGAGGGACAGGTTTTGCTGGTCATTTGACAGTGCTGGGTTAGTGGTTGAACTTGATAATTTTAAGTGTCTCTTGCAACCAAAACATTTCTATGGTTCTATGATCACTTTGATTTAAGAAATAACATCAATATATGGAATCACAGGATCACAGGATGTTAGGGGTTGGAAGGGACCTCTGGAGATCTTCAAGTTCAATCTTCCTGCCAGAGCAGGACCATATAATCTGGTGCAGGTCACATGGGAACACATCCAGATAGGTCTTGNAGCCTTCTTCAGACTAAATAAACCCAAGTCTCTCAGCCTTTCCTCAAAAGGCAGTGCTTTAGTCCCTTAATCATCCTTGTAGCCCTCTGCTGGACTCCCTGAAGTAGATCCCTGAATCACAGAATCAGTCCTCACAGCAGAGGGATTTCAACCCTCTAAGAATCCCACTGAGAAAGTAGCAATCTTGAGACCCCTTTGGCTTTGGAAACACCATATAAATGATTAGAAGCACTGCTTTGCCACAAAGTATGGCAGGAGATTATATGACTCAGTCTCTTTCACAGTTAAATGAGCAATGATCAGTGCCACCATTTTCAGTGGCAAGCTGCCTTCTGCTCTCTCCCTTCATGCTATCCACAGACTATTTCTTCCACTTTTTATTGTTTTACATATTGACACCTTCCAAAAATAAAATAAAATTAAAAAAAAAAAAAGCTGCTCCAAAGCTGCTCCATCTGCAGCTTTTGAGGCTGTGAAAAGCAAACAATTCCCCCCCAGACTGAGAGCAATAATAGGTTGTTCTCCATACAAATTGGGCAAAGCAAATACTGGGTAATTGGCTAAAAATGAGACTCTGATGACCTCTCTTCCAAACTGTCATTTGAAACAAACAAATGTATTTGCATGTGAGGAATTCTGGCAGAGTACAGCTGGAGGACTCTTAATAGTTGTGCTAGCACGTATCAATTCAGGCTAGACAGCATGCAGATGTAGGGTGGCTGGCATGTTTATAATCAGATTGATCCACACTCATAAGAGAATTGGGGAATAATGGGACAACACAACCCCCAGGCAGCTCTGGGGAACCAGAAAGCTTTTGTGCTTTTATGTATCTTCAGCAGAAAAGCAGGTGTTTTCCCAGGTCAGACTAAAGGTGTGTCTAGTGATACAACTTGTCTCTGATTACACTTAAGAAGGTTATATAGTCACACTTAGCATCTTCTGACTTTAAGAATCATCAGATCTGGCAAACTGGCAGAGGCAGACACCAAAAAAATTAGACAATCCAGGCTACTAAAGCATTCAGTCCAATGCAAATAAAACCTTCCCAGTTTCTTCCAAGGAAGTCAAGAGACCCATTTGAGAGCAAAGCCTAGTGAGAATCAAATGAACATCAGATGTGAACAGAGTCCGTTTGGGAATGTATAGCCTGAGACTCCTCGGGGAGGTGGTGCTGTAAGCACAGCAGGACATCTATCATGCCATGGGTAAGCAGACTGGCCCCAATCTTAATTGGATCTTGGTTGACTAACCCTCTGGCAACTCCTTTGAAACAATAGAATAATAACTTGGGAACTGAATGTGCTACTTTGTTATCAGGAGGCAGCTGTTGAGCTGTGATTCATAAATCCTCATCAGATGAGGAAGAGTCACAGCACCAACTAGCTTGGTCAGCTCAGTTATAAAACACCCACTTGTGGCCAGGGACCAGGCAAGTTGCAATCATAGAGGTCTAACACTGTAGTTAGGATGAGTTAGATGTTGTAATACAAAGGGTCTTTTTTTCAAAGGTACCCAACTTTGTTGGCTTTATTCTGTTTAAGAAGAATGAAAGCTTTCAGTTGATGTATTAAAAATTGCTTCTCCAAGAGGGTTGTCAAAGCCTAGAACAGGCTCCCCAAAAATGTAGTTGAATTCCCATCTCTGGAGGTGTTTCTAGGAAGTGGTGGAGAGATCTCCATTCCCTGGAGAAATGGAAAAGACATGGAGTTGTGGTGCTGAGGGATGGGGTTTAGTGGTGACCTGGCTGTGCTGGGTTAGCAATTGGACCTGATGATCTTTAAAGTATTTTTCATTCAAAATTTGCTATGTTTCTACAGTTACTTCTGTTTCCAACAGAGGCTCTGGTTCAAATATTACAAATCTGTTCAGCCTGGAGAAGAGAAGGCTCTGGGGAGACCTTATTGCAGCCTTTCATTGTTTGAAGGGGACTGATAAGAAAGATGGGCACAAAATTTTTAGCAGGGCCTGCAGCTATAGGACAAGGGGCAATAGTTTTAAACCTAAAGAAGGAAGATTTAGACTAGATAGAAGGAAGGCATTTGATCATAAAGATGATCAAATACTGGCCTAGGTTGTCCACAGAGGTGGTGGATGCCACATCCCTGGAACTATTCAAGTTTAGATTGGACAAGGCCCTGATCAATCTGATCCAGTTGAAGATGTCTGGTGTCCCTGTGAAGGTTGGACTAGGTGGCTTTTAAAGTTCCCTTCCAACCCAAACCATTCAGTGATTCTATGATCTCAACAGTTTGTGGAGATGCATTGTATAGAAGAACATAGTTGACAATAAATGCATCCTTAACAAGCAGAATATTTGGTTCTCTGTTCTGCTAAGTGGTAGCTTTCAAAATACACATTCTTCCTATCTTTCTGAATTCCTTCTCCCAGTGCTGCTTACTGCCAGCACTGATCTTTGCAGTAACTCATGCACACAAGGATGGACCTTACAATGTGTGAAGATAGAAGTAAAGTGTAGAGACTTTAAGTGTAGGGAATGATCCTTGATATATAACCACGTTCTGCTTGTTTATAATCATGTGCAGTAAAAAGGCAAAGATCGTAGAATCATAGAATAGTTTGGGTTGGAAAGGACCTTAAAGATCATCTAGTCCCAGCTCCCCCACCATGGGCAGGGACACCCTCCACCAAACCAGGTTGTTCAAGCAACCTGGCCTTGAATAGCTCCAGGAATGAGACATCCATAATGTCCCTGGGTGACCTGTTCCAGTGTCTCAACACCCTCACTGGGAAGAATTTCTTCCAGTCCATATCTGCCCTTCTCTTCATCTTATCACTACAAGCCCTTATAAGAAGTGCCTCCCTGGCTTTCCTGTAGCCCCCCTTCAGGTACTGGAATATCATAGAATCATAGAATGTCAGGGGCTGGAAGGGATCTTGAAAGATCATCTGGTCCAGTCACCCTGCCAGAGCAGGATCACCTAGAGCAGCTCACACTGGAATGCATCCAGATGGTTCTTGGATATCTCCAGAGAGGGTGTGGATAATATGGAATAAATAAATAAGTGAACAAGCAGTTAAATAAAATGAAGTTATATAAAATGAAGTATGCACACATGTGTATATCTAAGGGCACACAGAGTCAAGAAATAAATAACAACCATCCATAAAAATAAATATTTAAGAAAAAAAAAATGCTAGGAGCATTTCATCTCTTTGAGGAGCTGAGCAGTCCTTCAGCTGAGGAGTCTTTCAGCTTTCTCTGGAGAAACATTATCTAGTCTCTTCTGTAGGCTTACTCATAAAAAAGTGAACTTTCAGAGGCTGAGGCATATTTCCAACTAAAAGTGCTAAATGAAGTCAGACTGTGCCGATAAAAACAACAGTTATGCTAGAAAAATATTTCACACTGACCTCTTCTCCAGACCAAATCCAGAGTTTTGAGCCTGGTCAGGTAATACAAGGATAACAGCAGCAAGTTTCTGGTCTTAAAAGCTCAGAAATTGTATTTGCAGATTCTATTCCTCTGTATTCCTCCTAATTCTGACATCTTTTCTCCACACGATGATCTGTTTTGGCAGGGGCATTGGAACTGATGAGGAGGAGGAGGAGGATGAGGTCCCTTGCAACCTCTACCATTATATGGTAGAAAAGGGAAGAGAAAAGGGAAGGAAAAGAAAATAACATGATTGTGCTTTTCATAGTCAGACATAATGTAACTAATCAAATAAACGAGCTATTAGCCCAAAAGTGTGTGGTCACGACTTGCAGCATGCTTAGGCTAGATTTTAAATTCAGCCCTCAGCATGAACAACTGATTTAGCATTTCCCATTACTGGTGGTGAGGAAGAAAGCTAACACATCACAGAAACATCCCTTTACTCCACTGAAAATGTGTTGACTACAGCAAGCCTGAAAGCTGAAATGACATTCTGAAGGGCTCAGCCATTCCTCTGACCCAGGAACCTCTCCAAAATGGATCTTACCACCAAACACAGAGTTACCCTAGCAGAATCATGGAGGTGTTGGACAACCTCATTTGGCTGCAAAAGCATGATGTAAATCATCCCTTCTTACTGCAGAAGGGTTGGACTAGATGACCTTTAGAGGTCCATTCCAACCCACTGCATTCCATGATTGTATGAAATGTTTGTGAAGAAATGTGGCCCTGGAGAAGCACTTGTTTTCCAGGCAATAGACACCAGGAAAAAAACATCAGCATGTAGCTGTTTGTTATGCCTGGTTAAAACGAGAAATATGTCACAACAGAGGGACATCTTATCAGACAAGAGGCCAAAGAACAGCACAAGAATTGTGTCACTTCTCATGGCAAGAAAACAAGCTGAAGCCAGCCTCTTGATGTGTTTAAATCACAGTGTTTCCATGCAGAGGCCAGGATTAACTGTTCCCTTGCAGATCTTCAGCACAGCAATCACATAATCCCTCCACTGTCTCACATTAAAGATCTTTTCTCTAGTTGAGGGTCAAAAGTTTAGTGAAATTAACTTGCCAGGGTATTGTTCTTTTATTTATGGGAGAAGCTGTAGTACTTCAGATGTAATTGCTGGAGCACATCACTGTAGTCACATCTGACAGAGCTGGAGCCCTTTTCTCTCCTGCCTTGTCTGCAGGGATGGGGAGGAGATGCAGGGAGGGTGAGGAGAACCACTGTCCTGGGTATCACAGTATTATGCTCAGAAACCAAGACTGGTTTTGAAGCTGGTTTCATCCTTCACATTATAAGTATTGAAGCCAATGCTATGGGCACCAAATGTGAAGTTCTTTATATAAGTGTCCTGGTTTGAGCTAAATCAGAACTGATTCTGTGATGTCACTTCTCAGCTTAGCCGCTGCTCAGTGAGGGCACTTGCTGAAGCTCAAGGCAGGCTGCTTCTAGCAGTGACAATGCTGATGGGGAGAGTCACTACTAAGGGCTGGGCTGCAGAAAGGCTCTGGCTTAGACTTGCTCCTGTGCAGACCAAGGGAACTGCCACATCTCATGCCCCATAATGGGGTGCAGGAAGTCAGAGGTGATGCCTGTGGGAAGGAATGAACAGGACAGATGACCCTAAACTGACCAAGAAGGGATTCCATCCCATGGATGCCTGGTGTATGAGAAGAACTCTGTCCATTCTGCCTTTGATACTAATCCATGTGTACCTGAAGCCAGCTTCGGAATTCAGCTCCTGAATCCAATTCCCATCTGCTGGTAAGTTCAGTCTGGGACTGCCCCAGTGCTTGCCCCCAGCATCAGTGGTGCTGGTGGCATAGTTGCCATCAAGGAGATTGCTGAAGCAATAGGAATGCTGGGGGAAGGCAGAAGAAGTCCTATTCCTTTATATACTTTTCTGATAAAGAATTAAAGAGCTATGGTTGTCCATCAGATCTGTGAAATTCTTCAGGTGAACTTTGAACTATCACGGGCAAAATGGCCTCAAGACCTCTTAAAACAAAAATCTAATGTCCATCTGGTTCAGAATAAAAAGGGACAATGAACAATTTAGGGTGTTTCCTCCTGTTGTGAGGCTTTTGGGAGGCAGCTAATAGTACCTACAGAGTACCTGCTGTTAGGATGGATATGGATAGACTAACTTCTAGGAGCATCTGTGTACTGGATATGTGTGGGCTGTGAACTGTGAGACCTATGGCAACCATACCTCAAGAGTCATGATGTTGCTGCATGGCTATAAAGATAATCTAATTTATCCTTGCCTGTGTAAGGGGATTTCATATATTAGGAAATCTGTCATACCTTAAACTCCATAGAAAAGCTAAAAGGGGCACAGTGAGAGACTTTGTAGATCTGATGGATTCACCTTTTAAGGATGAACATTCTCCATAAAGTACCTGTGTACTTGTTTTTAAAAATACATAAATCTTACAGTTCAAAGGGAGACAGTGAAAAGTCGAAGCCCTTCTTCTCTTTATCTAAGAATAGTTTTCAGTGCCTTCTGCAGGGGTGGGGGTCAGGTTCTTCATTCACCAACTTACCTTGAAATTCTGCATTACAGTGGGATCTCCCCAGGCAGACTTACCAGAGCTCATGTTCACCATTTCTACAGTGAACAAAGTTTCTGATCAAAAGCCCTCCTCTAAATTTCTCTCCCTCATGCTGATGAGAGTGTACACTGAAGGAGGTGTTATGTCTTAAGGACTCCTGAGAATATTGTTTGCAGCCTAATATGAATGAAGTAGATCAGCTGAAGGGAAGCACAACCTTGCTGTACCTTGCTTAGAGGTTTACCTTAGAGACCAAATCCACAGAGGTATTTTGTCTGCTGAGGGGTTTTTTACAAGGGCTTGTAGTGACAGGACGAAGGGGAATGGTTTTAATCTGAAAGAGGGTATATATAGACTGGGTACTAGGAAGAAATTCTTTCCAATGAGGATGGTGAGACACTGGAACAGACTGCCCAAGGAGGTTCTGGATGCCCCCTCCCTGAAGCTATTCAAGGTCAAGTTGGACAAGGCCTAGAGCAACCTGCTGTAGTTGGTGAAGTCCCTGTCCGTAGCAGGGGAATTGGAACTAAATGATCTTTAAGTCCCCTTTCAACATTCTGTGATTGTATGAGATGCCTTCTGAACCAGAACTTCTCAAACTGATCCCAGTTCTGAGCTCCTAACAAAATATTCCTCTCCACTTTTCATGGTTCCTTCAGAGCTTTTTTTTTTTTTTTTTTTTCCATGAGACATTTCACTGCTTGGAAATGGTGCCTCTTCTTTTAACTTTGTGAGGGTGATTAATTTAGGGGCCAATTGAATTTCTGAAATTCCTTCTGCTTTTAACAGCTGCTCGTTCGAATGCTGCAGTCCTAGGGGTAAAGAGGCAACTGAAAGCTTTCTCTTCACACCTTGCTTCAGCAGCCAGCAAAGTAATGGAGGGACCTGGGAACAGAAATCCATAAATACTGGGAATTAGAGCCAAGTGCTGTCACATCAAAGGCCATTGCTTTTAATTCACAAATTCCCAGAGGATTATTCCAACTGCTTCTTGTCTGACCCAGCTTCTTTTTGTGCAAATGAGTCAGCCCAAGAGGACGTTTTAGATGACATTTATTATTTACATTTTTATGTCCCTTTGGAGATTCCTTCTCTTTTCATTGTGCCCCCACATCTCTCTTTTAATTTCTGTCCCAGCTTTCTCACTGTGCAGTACCATCATGAGTGTGAGAGCCAGAGCTGAGCAATATACCTAAGATCAGTGTTTTGAGTACTGCAGGAGAAAAAAAATTATATAAAAAATAATGGAATAGCTCATCTGTTGAAATTGCAGCTATAATTTAGTGTAGTAAAGTCTGCTCAGTGTTGTCAGTGAGGCAGTTTGTATTTTCATGTGGAATTTCTTCCCAAAGGGCTTTGTAAAGATGATTTAGCAGGCAGTAAAATTAGTCACTCACAATGAGAAGACATTTTTCTGGACAAAAGTGTCTTTGTGATAAGACCACACTATTCCTTGCATGCAGCCACAGTTTGACTTTTCGGCCATGCACTTCACAATTCTGTTTGCTTTCCTCAGGTATGGACAGCAGTCTTAATTTTATCTCAAAGGTGGCTGTTGTGAGGAGTAAGAGCATGAGGAACAGCAAAGCTTTATCAGCGTAGCTCCCAATTACAGCCAAACACCAAATGGTTTTCCCATGCTATGAAGCATGTTAATAGCTTTGCATTTCATTGCAAGTAACCCATGCGTTTCAGTGGGGTTTTTTTGCCTGAAGAATGGAGAAGTCACTGGAAAGGTGGAAGAAGCAACTTGAAGTCTTTGCCTGATCGAAAGAAGGATATTGACCAAGGTAAACAACCTTTACAGAATCACACAGAATGTCAGGGGCTGGAAGGGACCTCCAAAGCTCATCCAGTCAAACACCTCTGCCAGAGCAGGGTCACCTATACCAGATCACACAGGAATGCATCCAGGCAGGTCTTGAATATCTCCAGAGAGGGAGACTCCACAAGCCCCCATGGCATCCTGTTCCAGCATTCTGTTACCCTCATAGGGAAACAATTCCTCCTCATGTTTGCTTGACATTTCCTATGCCTCAGCTTCCACCCATTGCCCCTTGTCCTGTCATCGGGCATCACCCAGCAGAGCCTGGCTCCATCTTCACGGCACTCACCCTGCACATATTTATAAACATTGATGAGCTCACCTCTCAGTCTCCTCTTCTCCAAACTAATGAGCCCCAGCTCCCTCAGCCTCTCCTAATAAGAGTGATGTTCCATTCCTTTAATCATCTTTGTGACTCTGGGCCATTTAGGAGGACCAAGTTGACCTTTTGTCCTTTCCCTTCTTATCTACTGTTACATAAGTCACACAATCTGCTCCTACAAAGCATATCTGGCCATCCAAAGTGATACTCAGGTTCTTACATCTTCCATGTCAATCTTCCTTAATACCCTTGAAGAGCAGCTGAGGTGCCTTAACCCATACTAGCAAAGGTGAATTTAACCTTTTCTAAAGTTACCCAAATGCAGGTCTTCTCTCACTGATGGATGAAGTAACTCCACATATTCCATATTCTAATAGGAAGTCCTCAGTGATTTACTCATTTGAGTAGAATCAAGGAATCATATGTTCCCTGTCCACTAAAGAGCAGGAGATATCATTTATAAAATAGTCTGTTTTACATGTGATGATGTCTGAACTGATCATTTGCTCCACAATCATTCCCATTTTCAGGAATGCTTTAAAAGTATATATCTGGGTATGGTGTGTAAAGATTAGACAGTTTTAATGATGAATTACAATTCTGCAGTACCTCCTACCCAAAGACAAGAAGATGTTTTGCTGTTCTTCACCTCTAGTTAGTTTTTTTTGTCCACATCTTAGTGGCAGATATGAAGATATTGAGGGACAAGTTGTCACTCATGGTCTTTTTTACCCCCACAGCGCATGGTAGGACACAAAGAGAGAAGAGTTTGAATTTCCAGTTGTAAAAGAAAGGGAGGGGAAAAAAATGGAGAATTTATAGCAGATAAATCTGGCATTTCACCCCAAAGCATTCCAGAGTGGTTTTCCAGGGCTGAGTATAGAGTTCAGTAGAGAAAGTCTAAGTCCTTCACATCAGGAGGGATTGTGCTACTCATTGCCGTGTGAATTTGCACAGGCTACTTCAGGTTGTAAGCAAAGCCACTTCTTCTTCCTACTAAAATGAGCAACCTGTCTCTACACTTCCAAAAATTGTGCTCAGCTGGGCACCCCTGCTCCCTGCTAAGACCAAGGGCAGGTTTGGCACAGAGGCTGCAGAAAGTGCTGTTTGATGTCTTGGGTTTGTAGGTGATTAATAACTACTAACCCTTCTGAGCCATAACCTTTGCTCACAGACTGGGGCAGGAACCTAGGGATGAATCATAAAGCAGTTTATGTTAGAAAGGACCTTCAAGATCATCTATTTCCAACTCCCTTCCCATTGGCAGGGACACTTTCTACTAGACCAAGTTGCTCAAACCCCATCCCAACCTGGCCCTGAACACTTCCAGGGATGACACATCCACAGCTTTGCCAGGTAACCTGTTCCAGTTGTCTCACCACCCTCGCGGCAAAGAATTTCTTCCTTTTATCTCATCTAAATCTCCCTTCTTTAAATTTCAAACTGCTAGCCCTCATCTGATCACTTCCCTGTCAGGAGATCAAGAGTACTGGAAACATCTGTGCTCTGAGAATAGGACTGACTTCAGGCACTTTCCCCCTTTGCCAATGCATGAATGGACATTGAAGTACGCAAGAGACCTCAAGTTCAGACATCTGGCGCTCTGTGCAACTTGAGGCACGTTCAACATCTTCCCCTAACCAACAGTTAACTCCTGGAGGGAAGAAATAATATTTGGAGAGATCTGAAGGGTGAGAGAGGCATCTCTTTGGCATTGAGATGCACTTTAAATCTGTGGCCATGAAGAGTGCCAGCAGGGAGGCAGCTGGGCAGGAGCCTGTGCGTGTGTCTGCTGGATCACAGCATGAAAAACTGTTTGTGGCTTCACTGTCATTTTGTTAAAAAGAACAAATTTGTTGCTGTTTGAAAAGAAACAAACAAAAAAAAATCAATCCAAAGGAAACATTTCAAGTCACTCCATGCTTTGAACTGAGGAAGTATCTCAATAAAGCTTTTTTTTTGCTTTTTTTTTTTTTTTTTCATAAATGATTGAAACTTAGAAATGAGAGCCTGTTTCAAATGCTAAATATCTCTCCATTTCACACAGGGAAAAATTAGAAAATTGTTATCCTGCTTTTTCAGTTCCTTCTGCTATTCCACTCCATTTGAACCTCAAACACCCTTCAGGCTCTTTGCTCATTCATAAATGCCAGGAAATTATTACTAGTTGAAGAAGCAAACTTATCAAGGAAATGCAAGAGGAGCATTCACATATTTAGTAACCCAGTACCCCAGAGTTTATTCTCATTTACCAAGAGGTTAATGAAGCTCAACAAGGGCAAGGGTAGAGTCCTGCACCTGGGGAGGAATAACTGCCTGTATCAGTGCAGATCAGAGACTGACCTGCTGGAAAGCAGCTCTGCAGAGAAGGACGTGGGAGTGATGGTGATCAAGTGCACCATGAACCAGCAATGAGCTCTTGTGGCCAAAAAGGCAAATGGTCTCCTGGGGTTCATTGAGAAGAGTGTGGCCAACAGGTTGAGGAAGGTTCTCCTCTGTTCTGTCCTAGTAAGGCCATATCTGGAGTCCTGAGGCCAGTTCTAGGCTCCCTAGTTCAAAAGAGACAGGAAACTGTTGGAGAAAGTCCATCAGAGGCTACAAAGATGCTGAGGGAACTGGAGTATCTCTGTGAGAAGGAAAGGCTGAGAGACCTGGGGCTGTTTAGCCTGGTTTGAAGCAGTCTGAGAGGGGATCTTCTCAATGCTTATCAATATCTAAAGGGTAGAGGCCAAGGGAATGCTGTCAGTCTCTTTTCAGTGGTGCCCAGTGACGGGACAAGAGGCAACAGGAACAGACTAGAACACAGCAGATTGCATTTGAACATGAGGAAAACCTTGTGTGAGGGTAGTGGAGCAGTTTGCCCTGAGAGGTTATGGAGTCTCCTTCTCTGGAGAGAATTCAAAAGCGCCTGGATGTTATCCTGGCCTAACTGCTCTGACTGAGCCTGCTTTAGCAGGGGAGTTGTACTAGATGATCCTCAGAGGTCTCTTCCAAACCCCAGCATTCTGTGATTCTTAGACTGTTCTTATTTTCCAGTTGGGAAATCCTAATCCAACAAAAGACTTGGTAAGTGGAATGTGGAAGCTACCAGTCTGGCATGAGATGGAAACACTCACCCATTTGCCTTCAGTGCTGTCTGCTGCAAAGTACCACTGCTGCTTTGAAACCACAGCCCCGTATGAAGGCACTGATAGAAATGCAATAATAGCACTTTGAAAATGATAAGTGGCACATTAAACTCTGCTCCAGTTCCTTAGCTCCCAGTGATAACAAGCATTCTCCAACAAATGTTAGTTATAAAGATGCAGCACAACATGTGCCAGGAAATTATAGACAGAAAAATCAATCACCTCAAATGATGTGAATGCAGCACTAACTTGAGCTCTAAAAAGCCTGAACTTCTGGGTTTTGTGCCTGAAATAGCCTGGCAGAAGATAAAAATTTTATCGTTTGCTGAAATGAAAAGTGCAACTTTTTAAGAAGATATTTCTGAGCCCACGGGAGGAATGCCAGCACTCATTTTGGGATGAAGGAATTCAGCATTCCCTCTTCTGCATCCAAAAACTGACAGAAGATGGAGATATTGCATGTTAAAGGAAATGCAGTAGCTCAGTGATTTGTGACCGGCGAACTCAGTGTATTGCCCCTATTGGTAATGTTTGTAGAGCTTACACTTAATGCAAGATGAATAAAAGAACATTTCCAAGCCTTCCTTGAGCCTTCTGAACGGCTCAATAACCTCTGTGAGGATTGAGAATCTGCTGTTGCTTCTCTAAATGGCGTACACAAGAGAAGGAGGGGGAGAGGCTCAGAGGCATAGTTACCAAGTGGAATGGGTTATTGAGGAAGATGATTGAAGAATCTCATTGTGCTGAAGTTTTACTGACATTTCCTTTCTACAGAAGCCAGCCTGCCATCTCAGCATTTCTCCTCTTCTTGAAGTGTCTTATCTTCTCAGCCATGTGTTCCTACACTGTGTTAATGAGCATGATATATAATACATTTCATGGAGAGCCAGCACGAGCCTGATTTACAAAGGATGGGATGAAAACCTGCCTTTGAGATGGGATGTGAATCTTAATGCAGCAGAATTTTCTGCAAATGCTATATAGTTGTAAATAATGGAAGAAGGATAAGAATAGACAAGTCAAGCCAATACCTGAGATGCATCTTAATTACTTCTCTCGGCACAAACAAGTAGCAACTCACGTTGCTTTTCGTCACCTCAGCTAGGGAGATAGTTTAATGGTTTGGCCCCAGTTTGTATGACCTACAGTGGTTATGGACTATTGGTTTATCAGGCAGCTCACTTCATCTGAGTTCATAGAGTCAGGGAATGGTAAGGGTTGGAAGTGACCTCTGGAGATCATCGAGTCAAACCTCCCTGCCAAAGCAGGTTCACCTAGGGTAGGATGCACAGGAACATATCCAGGAGGGTTTCAAAAATCTCTGGAGATGAAGACTCCACAACTGCTCTGAGCAGCCTGTTGCAGTACTCCATCATCCTCACACTAAAGAAGTTTTTCCACATGGTGAGATAGAATTTCCCTTATTCCAGATTGTGTCCATTGCTCTTCATCTTATCTCAGGGAATCACTGAAAACAGACTGGGCCCTTCTTGATACCAACACTTAAGTTATTTGTTAACATTGATAAGATTCCCCTCTCAGTTTCCTCTTCTCCAGATTAAACAGCCCCAGGTCTCTCAACCTTTCTTCATAAAACGGATGTTTCAGTCCCTTAATCATCCTCATAGCCTTCTCTGAACACTCTCCTGTAGTTTTGGTCACAAACTAGAGAGCCCAGAACTGGACCCGAGTACTCCATGTGTGGTCTTACTTAGGGCAGAGTAGAGCTGAGGAGAACCTCCCTCAATCTGCTGGCCACACTCTTTTTCATGTACCCCAGGAAACTGTTGCAGTAATGGAACAGGCAAATCTAATCCTATCTCATTGGGATCTGTTTAGATACATCTAAACCAGTTTTTAGACCACCTGAGCTTGTGCTGTGAGGTCTGAAGAAAAGTTTGATGACTGCAAACTGAGTGGGGAAGCAGACAGTTTGGGAGAGCTGCCCTGCAGGAAGACCTGGGCAGCCTGGAGAAATGGACTAGCAAGAACCTTCTGAAGCTTAGCAAAGACAGATATAAGGTCTTGCACCTGAGAGCACATAATTCAGGAGTGCAGCACAGACTGGGATCTTTCTTTGTAGTGCTCTGCTTATCTGTACAATGGAGAGGACAACACCTACATAGTTACTCCAGCTTATAAAACCCACCAGAATTTGCTTCATTCTGTACAACCTCCTCACTCTAGATAAGGTTTTAAAAGCATTTCTTTTAATGTATAGATGCACATAAACATTTTTGTAGATTTTAGAGGAGTTTTTTTAAGTGCTTTCTTGTCACATCATCTGCAGAGCTCTTTACTGGTAAGCGCTTGTTAAAATAATCTTCTCCCATGAGTAACTCAGCAATAAACTGCTAGAGAATGAGATGGTAAATCTTAATGCATTCTGAAGGAAATGGTGCCCTTGTAAGACAAGGGCAATTAAAAAAAAGAAAAAAAAGGAAAAAAAATTTTAAAAATAAAATAAAATTAAAACAAACAAAAAAAAAAAAAAGAAAAAATATAAGACAGATTTTGTCAGGTTTAATTTTTCTTTAGAGCACCTATAGTGGAAATCAGAAAATGAGAATTGTTGTTGGTTTGATTTTTGTTTTTTTTTTTTTCCTGAATCTTGATATGTTACCATAATTTCTTTTGGTGAATGATGAGCAGCTGGGAAAAGGGGACATGCAAAAGAGTGATAAACTACAGGGAAACCATAGAGGCAGTTTGCTAAACTACAATTACACAGAATCACAGAATGGTGGGGGTTGGAAGGAACCTCTGGAGATCATCTAGTCAAACTCCCCTGCTAAAGTAAGTTCACCAAGAGCAGGTACACAGAAAACACATCCAGCTCAAACTCCTGCTGTGAAGGTAATGCCTTAATCATAGGCATATGTAATTCAGCATTGTGTGGGCAGTTTCATTTCTTGTTTCTTTGCAGCACCTTCCCATTCAGCTCTAATTGATTAATTTTCATATCATGTTGTTGTCCTCTTCATCATACATATATGCACAGTAAAAAAAAAAAAAAAAATCAAACAAAACGAGCACAGTTTGTTGGCACAGAGCTTCCATCTATCCTCCACCTGATAGAGCCCAAGAGCTCTGCTCATCTCCCTGTCTTCAGTTGCTTGACTGAACTTCATTTTTTTTTGAGGAAGAGTTATCCAATAAGACTTGTTTGGGTTTTTTTTAATTGGTTTTCTCTAGTTTTTGCATGGACCAAATTAAACCCATAATGTCTGCTGATAAATGTACTTCTACCCCAGGGCTGGTATATCACACAGTGAGATGCTCTTTATTAAACCAATTTTTCTTTTTAAATCACCTTCCTCAGAAGAGAGCTAGGAGAGAAGGAAGATGCTCTCGTGGCCCATAAGCCAGCCTGGAGACATGCTCCCTAATCTGTGCTCCTGCCCTCAGTGACTAAATATGAATCTACATGAGTGCAAGGGGAGCTGCTTGTTTCTTCCAAGTTCATCTTTCATCAATGTGTACAAAAATAAAACTTGTGGAGTATCTTCTAAGGCAGTACATGGAGCCAAACTCTTCTTGCAAAACCCAAGCACAGCTGGGGGCTTGAATGTGTTAACCACTAAATCTGTGTAAGGGCTTGTTGTGATAGAACAAGAGCAAATGGACTGAAGCTTGAGGAGAGTAGATATGGACTGATGTTAGAAATAAATCCTTTACAGTGAGGGTGGTGAGACACTGGAACAGGTTGTCCGGGAATGTTGTGGATTGTCTCTCCCTGGAAGTGCTCAGGGCCAGGTTGGATGAGGCTTTCAGTAACCTGGCCTAGGGGAAAGTGTCCCTTTCCATGGCAGGGGGGCTGGAACTAGATGATATTTAAGGTCCCTTCCAACTGAAACCATTCTATTATTTTCTAGTCAATGTTACATGTGAAATAGCCAAGAGAAAGAGATTGGAAAGAGAGAGAAGGGAGACAGAAGAGGAAAGATGAAGGAAGAAATTAAAGCAGCAGCCAGTGAAAAATAATCAAAGATAAATAAAGTAGACACAAAAAACGACTTTCATTTTCTCTTGCAGGCACTCGAAAGTGAGTTGTACGAGCAGAGACTTTAATTTGCCTCCTTCCCACAGTCTCAGCCCTGCTGATTCATTCAACTCTGGCAAGGCTACGCTGCTCACTAACCTATGGTATCAATTTATATGCTAATCGCTTTCGTTTGTAAATCAAGGCAGTCTTCTCCAATGCCTCCCCCCACCAGCCTAAATTCACTGGTGCGAAGTGCTGTCCATCTCTGTATCCAGGGCTGGGAATTGCCAACTCTGAGACACAAAAGACATCAAATCCTAAATAATTGGATCATTGATG
Organism: Ramphastos sulfuratus; assembly: GCA_013399055.1. Taxonomy (NCBI): domain Eukaryota; kingdom Metazoa; phylum Chordata; class Aves; order Piciformes; family Ramphastidae; genus Ramphastos; species Ramphastos sulfuratus. The sequence continues at coordinate 75,959 of WBNM01019551.1, forward strand.
AAGTTCATCCCCAAGGATTAAGATGCTGTTTCATCCCAGCCCCTCACCTGCTCAGCAGGAGCTTTTCTAAAGAGTTTTAGAATTAATGAAGCCAGGGAAAGAAAAAAATTAATCCCTCCTTCTTTTCCTCTCTATCCTGCAGTGTTCCCTGATTTTCTTCTTCATAATTTCTCTTAGAAGGACAAGCTGGGACAGGCAAACAGCACCCTTTGTTTCTTAGATAATTTTACCACTTTTGAATGAGTCTACAAGTACCTGAATAGGACAAATATAAGAGGAACCTGCCCATATCTAGAGGACAAGTTGGAATTCTAGTGGAACTATTAAGATCCTGAGTTACTTCCAGTCTCCCAAAGTACCAAATATTAAAAACAAAACAAAGCACAACAAAAACACAAAACCCAAACCCAAACAAACCTCCTGATTTGCCAAAGGGTTGGATAACTCTGGAAAAGAAAAAAACAATTAAGAAGAACAAAAGATGTTAGATTTATGCTTAATTCATGATGACCTTAATCCTTAAAATGAGATATTTTGGTCCTTTTTGTTCCCTCATAGATCTCTTCCTACCAGACAGGTAAGCACCTACTGGGTGCAGGTCAGCTGAAACAGGCATGGGTCTGGATCTCACAGAATCACAGAGTGGTTCTGGGTGGAAGGGACCTTTGGAGATCATCTAGTTCAACCTCTCTGCTAAAGCCTGGATCTGATTGCACAGGGTCACATCCAGGTTGGTTTTGAAAAGTCTCCAGAGAAGGAGACTCCACAACCTCTCTGGGCAGCACTGGAGCCAGTGCTCCACTGGCCTCAAAACAAAGACTTTTCTCAGTTAGTTCAAGTGAAACCTCCTGCGTTCCAGTTTGTACCTGTTGGCCCTTGTCCTAACAGTGCTAGGTATTCTGCAGTGGACACACATGCTCAGCTACTTTGAATAGAAGGTCTGTCCTCTTTCTGACAAGCAATCTTTCACAGTCACTGCATTTCAACAGGCCAGCGTAGTTTGGTATGCAAAGGTTGTTGCTAGGAGTAATTAATACTAGTCCTTAACACTCCAGGACTCCTGGCCAAGTTTCTAGCAATCAGTGCCAAAGGGAGGAAGAACGCTGCAGAGCAATCATGCACTTTTACCTCCAAAGTCAGACTCATCTCTTCTTGGAGCCCATCCTGCAATATATCTTTTCCCAAGATGCTTCAGTTTGTGATTTATGTCACACAAAGGGGTTCCCAGTATTAGCTGCTCCTGTAAGGACAGCAGAGACCTACTGCTGAGCTTCTGACTGGACCCAGGGGCTTTGAAAATGTGCTTTGGATGATTTTTGACCACTTTCTTCTTTTGAACACAGTAACTTTCAGAGGCCCTGCATTAACAACAATGGAGATAAATGCTTGCTGAATGATGAAGTTGGCCTGGTGACAGTCACGTCTCCCAGGCTGCAGGTCAGGGTGCCGTGGTCCAACCCTGCCCTTGATTACCATAGTGTCCTGTCTTCTTATTAGATGCTATTCCTAGTGACCTTCTGCTGTTTCTATCTTGAAGCTCTGTGACTGCAGTGAGCTGCAAGCCAGGCTGGTTGCGAGCAGGGTAGGAGATCTGGGGCCACCTGCTGGTGGTGGAGGTCCCATCCCTGGAGGCATTCCAGGTCAGGCTTGACCGGGCTCTTAGCAGCCCGATCCAGCTGAAGATATCCCTGCTTACTGTAGACGACTTTTAAAAGTACCTTCCAACCCAAACCATTCTGTGGTTCTATGATTTAGCCCTTCCTTCTGCTGCTGGATTTTCTGTGCTCAAGTCAAGCTCCTCTGCTTTGCCTCCATTGTCCTGTATTTCAGAGAAGTTGCCAGCCCTTTGAAGAGGACAAGGTCTCTTATTTCCCTATACCTATGAGTATTCAGAGAAGAGAAGTGAAGCTGGTGAAGGGTCTGGAGTGGGAGTCTTTTGATGAGCAACTAAGAGAACTGGAGTTGTTTGTCCTGTAGAAAAGGAGGGTCCCTCTCTACAAATCCCTGAAAGGAGGTTGCAGTGAAGTGGAGCTTGGCCTCTTGTCCCAACTAACAAATGATAGGACAAGAGGAAGTGGCCTCAGTTGCACCAGGGAAGGTTTAGATTGGATATTAGGAAAATAATTTTTCTCTGAAATGGTTGTCAAGCCCTAGAACAGACTGCCCAGGGAAGTGATGAAGTCACCATCCACAGAGGGATTGAAAAGATATGCACATCTGATGCTGAGGGACACAGTTTAGTGGTGGACGTGACAGTGTTGGCTTAATAGTTGAACCCAATGACCTTAGAGGTCTCTTCCAACCAAAATGATTTAATGATTCTATCCAAAAGTGATACAAGCAATCCTATGTCAAAACTAGAAACCGAGCCTCCATCTCAGGAATCTCTGCTCAGTATCTCCTCCATAGTAAAATCCATATTGCCTCTTCCACTGCTGTCTCCAAATAGTAACCCAAGGTCATGCTTCACATCTGTGCCCTGACCTCCGTGTGGTGTTTTTTGTTGTTGGTTTGGGGTTTTTTTGGGTTTTGTTTGTTTGAGTTTTGTTTGTTTGTCTTTTTAAATTTCTTTTTTCCCCTTTTTTCTGCCTTTGTCTTCACAGGAGGGCAGCAACATTCTGAGTATTAGAATGAAACAGTTCGTTTTGAGGAAGCAAAAATGAGCCAGTCCCACAGCATCAGGTGAGAAACACAGTTCTGCTTTGCTTTGCTTGTGCTGGAGCTGGGTGTTATTACCAGTCTACTTGGTTGAAAATGTCAGTTTCCACATCACAAAGAGAAACAAACAAACAAAAAACCACAAACACAAAACCCAACAAAAAGCTGTTGCAGATGTGCACATCAGACAAACACTACTGCAGCTCATTAATTGCTGCATCTTGCTTAATTCCCATTCTCTTTCTGAAGACCACTGAGCACATTTCTCACATAAATCTCAGCAGTGGTCTGAGTTCCTTTCTCCATTCAATTTGACATAAAGAAATGTGCTTCATGTAAGCTGCCTCTGCCCAATGTAATGGTTTTGTACGTTTTTGGTTGTTTACCTGTGTGTTGGTGAAGCAGTGGGTGTGATTTTAAGGATCAGGCAGGTACAAGCTCTCCTTTAGAAATACAGATTAATTAACTGAGCAGTGGTGTCCTGTTTTCTGCATGATGCTCCAAAACCTTTCATTTTTCAAAGTCTTTAATGAATGAGTGATAACTTGAGGTGCATGAAGAAGTGTATGGCCAGCAGCTGGAGGGAGATTCTCCACTCTTTCTAGTTGGCTCTAGCAAGACCACATCTGGAGTATTGTGTTCGGTTCAAGAGAGATGTGGATATACTAAGGGAGCATCCAATGGAGCATATGAGGATGACGGAGAGACAGGAAAATTTGTCCATTGAGGAAAGGCTGAGAGACCTGGAGAAGAGAAGACTGAGGAGATCTTATTAATGTTTATAAATATCTGAACAGTGGGTGTCAATAAGAAGGGGCCAGGCTCTTTTCAGTGGTGTCCTGTGATAGGATAAAGGACAATGGATATGAACTAGAACCCAGGAAGTTCCACCTCAACATGAGGAAGAACTTTACTTTAAGGGTGATGATGCCCTGGAGAAGGCTGCCCAGAGAAGTTGTGGAGTCTTCTTCCCTGGAGACTTTCAAGATACGTCTGGATATGTTCCTGTGTTATCTGCCCTGGGTGATCCTGCTTTGGTGGGGAGTTGCACTCAATGATCTCCAGAGGTCTGTTCCATCCTCTGCCATTCTGTGATTCTATGATTCTATAACCTGCCCAATTCTATGACCTGCCCAATTCTATGACCTGCCCAATTCCTTTTGCTAATGGAGCTGCAGGCCTTTACCTGGCAGAAAAATTCATGCTGCTGTTTTCTTTTCCTCAAATTTGGCCTTTTACCTAAATAATTTTAAAGTCAGTGGGGCCTTGTGGTGATGAAGACTCAATCCTAAAGTGCCTTAGTAGATATGGAGACATCTAACTCAAGTCAGGATGCAGCAGCTGAGAACAGACCACTTGCTGTTCATTATTTCTTAAATGGTATCTACATCTACAAGATAAAAAAGGAAAGAAACCCACCCAAACCTTATGTAGGATTTCTCACCACAGGCTAAGAGTCCAGCTTGTCCTTGATATTCCCCCAGGACAGAATACCTGTCCTCTCTTTCTCTATTTAGTACTTCAAGGAGGCCTTGCAAACTCACCAGTATCCAAGAGGTGAGGATGTTGGTCAGATGGGAACAAGTTGCCCAGGGAGGTGGTGGAGACCCATGCCCTGGAGACATTCAAGGTCAGGCTTAATGGGGGTCTAAGCAACCCAATCTAGTTGGTGATGCCCCTGCAAACTGCAGGCATTGGGCTAGATGACCTTTAAAGCCCTTTCCAACCAAGCACATTCTATGATCCTAGGATTCTCTGAGAAGAGAAGGCTCAGGGCAGACCTTATTGCTCTCTACGACTACCTGAAAGGAGGCTATAGCCAGGCAGGGGTTGGTCTCTGCTGCCAGGCACCCAGGGACAGAACAAGAGGACACAGCCTCAAACTGCACCAGGGCAGGTTTAGGCTGGACGTTAGGAAGAAGGTCTGCAGAGAAAGAGTGATTGGCATTGGAATGGGCTGCCCAGGGAGGTGGTGGAGTCACCATCCCTGGAGGTGTTTAAAAGGAGGCTGGATGAGGCACTTAGTGTCATGGTTTAGTTAATTAGAAGGGCTAGGTGATAGGTTGGACTCAATGATCCTAGAGGTCTTTTTCAACCTGGTTAATTCTGTGATTCTGTCATTCTGTGATGCTGCTTTTCAAAGAGGCAAATAGCTGTGAAGCAGCTGGCTTGTGGGCCCTTGATCCAGGAGGGTCATTTTAGGAGTTCATCTCTCAAGATGCCATAGCTCTTCTGGCCACTGTGGTGGCTGAATGCTCCTCTTCAGAAGCCATGTTGCTCCTGATGTGACAAAGGCACAGTTTCTCTAGAACACAAGAGGAGCAAGATCCAACCTCATGTGGTGGGGCTATACAGTGAGTTGTTAGGGTGAAGAAAGGCAATTCAGATTGCATGGTTGACTTCTCTAGAGGTGATCATTGAAAAGGCTGGAAACTTGCCTACTCATTCCCCTGGGCCTCTGTTTTGGCATTACCACCACAACAACTACTCAACCTGCTAATGAGCCAGTGTAATGAATGATGCTCATTACTCAAAGAGAATGCACATACAGTGAATTAGTGCTGTTCAGCATCACCTCCTAAAAGGGTTCTCAGTCTTTAAAGGCCAGGAAGAAAGGATTTTGACTATTCAACATGACATTCTGCATGGCCCACCTTTAGAACTGTGATTGTCTTTCATTTTCTCATATCTAAGTCTTGATAGGAAATTGGCCTACCCAAGGGACTTGGAGCATAAGGGGACTTTCAGACTCAGGGGCATAAAAGGTTTTTTGAAATATCATGAATGAAAACACATCTGAGCAAACAAGCACCTGGAAAGGTCCTTGACATGGATCTCCAGGGGACTCCTTACTCAGAAGGCTGTTGAAAGCTACTTTGAAGATGTTTTCTATTTGTTTGAAAGCTGCAAGGTAGACAATTCCCCAGGGAGGGACTGACCTCTTCCTGGGAGGAGTGGGTTGGGAAAAATAAGAAGAATAAGGAAAAAACTCACTCAACAGTTATCTTCCTTTTTTTTTTTTTTTCCCCCTTCTCTGTTTAGATCTTGCCACAACAGGAGCTAATGAGCAGATGATCATAGAATCATATATATTCACCTCAGGCTTAGATTTATGCTACCTCATCTTGAACATCTCAGATAGCTGTTGCCACAAAATAGATAAAGAGTAATGTCCTGCCCTGGTCCTAGATCTTCTAGGAATGATGTATTGCCCCATATGGACCTTTCCCTATGTGGTCAGCCAGGAGATATGCTTTACATTTTCTTCACTCTTCAAATTCCTCTGAATTTTCAAGCACAGCCATGTTTCCCCAGCATAGCAATCAGGAAGTGTGATTCCTTGCATCTTCAACTTACCATTTATCCACTGCTGCAGCATGACTCTGCTTCCTCCTTGGAGGGCTGTGGTGTAGCCATGGCCATAGCCTGGGGTGGCTACGAGGCAGGATCATGAGGTCATAGAACAATTCAGGGAGACTTCAGGAGGCCTTTTCCAAGATAAACTATCCTGTCACCCTCCCTTGCAGCTAAACCACATTATAACCAGAGTGCAAACCAAAATCAGCTGCATATTTGATCTCCTGCATCCACCACCTCTGACAGTGCTGTTATTTACAATTCCAAGGACACAGAAATGGACAAGTGCTCATCTCCCTTTGATGAGAAGCAGCAGGACCTCCCAACCAATCTCTAGGGCTCTGATCTGAGGTTTGGGCTCTTCTACCTTCCTAGATCATCACATTGTGTGATGTGTTGTGCTTAGCATTTCCCTCCTGTCTGTTAATGCTGTAGGATGATGGTATGGGAGACGCAGAGCAAGAAATATTCCTATAAGGATGAAGAAGCCCTGGGACTCACCACCAAGAATTGCGGATTGATCAAGGTCTGGATCATGGCTCAGGAATGAGTGAACTGAGCTTAGAGTCTTCAGGCATCCACATGAAACAGCATTTTGGGTGATTCAGGTTACCCAATTAGTTTCAATCAGGCCACAGGACACCATTACATCAGCTGGCCATGATGGCTTTAGAGTAAAGCTCTGGAGAGTGGCAGTCTTGGGTCCAATTTGCCAGAGCCCAAAGCCTCCTGTAGTCCTGCCTATAAACCTAAAATGCTGTCACTCAGGTGATGGAGCACAGCCAAGGAGATAAAGACACTGTTGCTTGCTGAAGGATTTCAGTCATTTGAGGGTAAGCACCAAGGAAGTGAATAATCCCTAGTTTAATTCATTTCTTGTCATCTTTCATGAGTGATGTCCTTAACCCCTCATACACTGAGCCCTTCTGATTGCAGCCTGCCTTGTAATGCAGGAGTGGCAGGGAAATCCAAGTGAGGTCAAGACTGGCTTTGCAAGTACAGAGGCAGGGTAGCATCAGCGTTGTCCTTGGCCTATTGGAAGCTAAAATCCAACATCACAACCCTCTATCAGTAACACTGCCAGGTCTGTGTTACAATCTATTGGTTACAACAACTCCACAGAATGCCACAGGCTTAGGGGAGAGTGGCTGGAAAGGTGTCCCGTGGGAAAAAGGGCTGGGGGTGTTGATCAACAGCTGACTGAAAGTGAGTCAGCATATCAACAGCATCCTGTCTTGCATCAGCAATAGTGTGACTGGCAGGACTAAGGATGAGATTGTCTCACTCTACAGGGCACTGCTGAGGCTGTACCTGGAATACTGGGTTCAGTTTGTGTCCTTCACTCCAAGAAGGACATTGAGGTGCTGGAGCGTGTAAGAAGGGCAATGAAGCTGATGGAAGGTCTGGTGAGGAACAGCTGTGGGAGCTGAGGTTGTCCAGCCTGGAGAAAAGGAAGCTCAGAGAAGACCTTCTAGCTCTCTACAACTATATGAAAGGAAGTTGCAGCAAGGTGAGGGTTGGTCTTTTCTCCCAAAGAGCAAGGGATGGGACAAAAGGAAATGTTGTCAAGTTGTAACAGGATATTAAGAACAATTTTTCCCTGAAAAGGTAGTCAAGTCCTGGAACAGGCTGCCCAGAGAAGGGGTGGAATCATCAACCCTGAAGATACTTAAAAGCCATGTAGGTGTGGTGCTGAGGGACATGGTTTAGTGGTAGACTTGGCAGTGTTAACAGTTGGATTTGATAGTCTGAATAGTCTCTTCCAGCCAAAACAAATCTACAAAATATTTACCCATCATATCTCTATAACATCACAATACTGGGAAGGGGGCAGCAAGGTTTGAGTTAGAGACACCTGCAGAAAGGCAGGCTCCAATGCATGGACCAGGGAATTCCTCATGCTTTATCACATAGATTGACAGTATAGCAGGAAACAGCTTCAAAGTGCACCATGGGAGGTTTAGATTGGACATTAGGAAAAAGGTTTTCACTGACAGAGTGGCCAGGCATTGGAACAGGCTGCCCAGGGAGGTGGTGGAGTCACTATCCCTGGAGGTGTTAAAAAACAAATGTAGACATGGTGCTTCATGACATGGTTTAATGGCCATGGTTGTGCTGGGTTGATGGATGGACTCAGTGATCTCTGAGGTGTTTTCCAACTGAAACAATTCTGTGCTTCTATAGGAGCAGGTAATTACTTGGGGTGTCAAGAAGCTGCAAAGCTAAAAGCAAAATATTCACTAATGGGACAATTCAGCCCCAAGCTGTGGCTTTTAAAGAGTAGAAAGGCCAAGTGGCAGCTTGCAGATCCAAGAGAGGTGTTTCCCAGCACCCAGGCAGGATGCAAACCACGTATGGGGTGTGGTTTAAAAAGCAGACATTGCTCGAGTTTCCACCTCTTTTATTAGAAATAAGACACATTCATTTTGTGCTCTGAAAACTGTACAGAGGGAAGGAAAAAAAAAAAAATATATATATAATTTGACCAACACAGAGAGGAAGGAGGAGAAGGCATGGCACAGGGCAGGGCAGGGCATGGGAAAACAGAATTAACCAGAGGAGCTGAGCAGAGAAAGTCGAATACCAACAGTAATTAAACAAACATTTATCTCTGTAATTACATAACACCGTTAATGTCCTGCGAACCGGCTAGAGTGACTGGGTGAGTGGGGAAGGTTGGAGAGGAGAGGACAGGCTTGGTCAGGGAAAAAAAGAAAAAAAAAACAAAAATAAAAACAAAAAGAGAGAAAAGAATTAAAATACAGTAGAAAGATATCTGTAGGCTAAAATTCATCATGTGTAATTATAATAATTACAATATCATACAACCCGGCATCTGAGGGAGGCCTTTGTGCTTTGCTGTTTCATAGAGAAGTCTAAAATTGAACAATAATATCACAGTTTTTCTAAGTAATCAGGTTCCCTATTTTTTAACTATTTGGATTTATTACTGTCTTTAAAGTTTCTCTTCCCATCCTTCATATTATACAGTCAATGACAAGGCAAATGCCACTGTCCTTAAAAGATTACCCAGGTGACCCAAAGGAAAGTTGAAGTTAAGATGTTTGCAGATCAAGCAAAATCTCTTCACGGGTGAAGCACGACTGGGGGGGGTGGGGGGGTGGGGGTGGTTGGTGATTGATTTGCATCTCATAGCCATTGCTAACTTGCTCCTAAGGAGACCCAAACCACGGCAAGAACTCAGATCCTGATCAGCCTTTGCAGGTGTCTGGCAGAGTCTGGTCACTCACAACCAGAGGTTTGCCACTGCACACCTCCCAGACTGGGGGAGCTGTTGCAAACATCAGACAGACAGTGCTGGGAATGATAAAAATAATGAAGTCTGTGTGGAATGTCAGTGGTGTCATCTGTAATGACAATTAGATTGCACAACGCTTTTTGGGGATGACATGTAGATAACTTATTTTTGTAAAGAGTCTTGAGAAATGTTTGATGAATTTTTTTTTTTCCATGGTGAAATAAAAAAGCAGTATTTTATGATGGGGAATGCCCTGCTCTCCTGATCAGTTCCACCTCTTCTTTTTTTGTAAGACCACAAACCTGCTTGCTGACTGTGGGCAGAGGGGAAGGAGAAAAGCCAGCGAAGGGAAAATAACTAAAGCCCAACCTGAATAAAACAAAGCCAATCATTGCAAGCCAGCGGCGAAGGGTTGTGTTTTCCCACCATCCCAAACTTTTCCACAGTGCAACTTGCATTCCACCTTCAGCAGGTGGCATCCTCACCCCATGCCTGTGCAGTCGTGCGGCACAGAAAGGCATTCGAAATGACAAGAGCCAAAGAAAAGAAAGGTCTCGGGTTTCAAGTTCTCTTTTTATTGAAGAAAAGAAAAGAAGAAGGAAAAAAATAGATTATTTTGTTTGTTTGTTTGTCTGTTTCCAAGTGGACGTTATTCATGTTGTCAGTTTGTCTCAATGTCCTAAGGCAACATCTCTGTATACCAAATATTTCCAGGTACATCAATAGATCTGTCTTTCCCTCTTTCTCTCTCTGCCTTCCAGGGAGGGGCAGTTTGGAATAAATTTCAGTACGAAAGCAAGGAAAAATAACAGGGGAAAAAAAAAAAAAAGAGAAAGAAAAGCAAAGGACGAGGTCAAGAGGACCTTTGCAGGGCCCGAGCTGAGTTTATCTATTTAACAGTCAATGAAATGACCTACATTCCTCTTGTTGGTCTGGTTTTCTAACACCTTCAACCCCCTCCCTGAAGACTGGGTGAGCAGGTTTTGGAGGTGGTCCTTTCCTCCTGTGCCTGGCCCACTCCTTGGGGTGCACAGGAGTTCATCTGTGAAGGAATGAGAGGAGGAAGCCCCACCTTACCTCTCCATTTAAGCCATGGATGATACCACCATTTCCCCCTTCAGGCCACATGGAGACCTGCTGTGGGAGTGCCATGGTGCCAGGTCATGGTGTGGCACACAGGAATGTGAATGTCTTCTTGGCCACCACCTGGCACATCCTGACTTCTTCCTCCATGGATGAGCTGGTGAGGGAGAAGTTTGGAGGCGAGGATCAGCAAGGGATGCCATGAACCCTCAAGGCTGGATCTCCCCCAGGGTTCTACAGCCAGATCACATCCCAGCGTGGCTCCCGCAGATGTCCCCTCTTGTGGTGCCCAAACAACCCCGACCTTTTTGGCTCTTCGTGATGGCTTCTGGGCATCCTTCCACACCTCCCCGTGGCAGAGCAGGAAGGCTTCCGACACGTGGCAGCAGCCTGAAAGCATCTCTGCAGGGTTTGTCTCCTGCAGCCCCTCCCCAGCCTCTGCCTCCTCCTTGCTCTCTTCCAGGCTCACTTCTTCTCCAGTCCTACCTGGGAATGCTCATGTTGTCCTGAACCTACAGCTACTATACTCTATAAAGTAATATTTCCCCTCTCTGCTGAGAACAATACAAAAGTTACTCCACCTTACCAAAGGTTTCAAAAGAAACCAAACACTTTTCTTGCTCAGTTCCAGCTTAATTTAATCATTTCTTTAAAACGTGGTTTTGTTTTGTTTGTTTTGTTTGTTTGTTTTTTATTCCAGAAAAAAAGAAGTCCCTTTCGCTCCCTTTCTGCTCAGACCTCTGTCTGAAGGTCAATAATGTCTTGCCCCACCAGGGGAATGGTGGCTCCTGTTTTCTCCCACTCTACAGTTTTGAGTTCTAGAGGAGACTGTGCCACAGGTTCGATGTCCTTTTTAACCCATGATGGTGGGGACTGGACTTTCCTGATTCCTTCCCAGGGTCTCTTGTTTGGTGTCTGCTGCTTTTCTTGCTGCAAGAAGAGGAAAAGAGAGAGAAACAGAGACAGAAAGAAAAAGAGGTTAACACCCACACAACAAATACCATTTCTCCACCTCCTTCTCTTTTATCAAAGGCATTTTTTTTCTGTGAAATTCCTGATCCAACATAAAGTAGGGTTTCAATGAAAATTGAATTTAATGTGCAAATTATTTATTTTAAGGAGGAAACAGTTTTCCCCCCTCCAGTGTTATTTCACCTTCTGTTAAGTTCTTTGCCCCTGTACCCAGCACTGGTGAGGCTGCACCTCAAATACAGGGTTCAATTTTGGGACCCTCACTACAAAAAGGACATTGAGGTGCTGGAGTGGGTCCGAGAAGGGCAATGAAGCTGGTGAAGGATTTGGAGAACAGGTCTGGTGGGGAAAGTCTGAGGGAACTGGGGTTGTTTTGCCTGGAGGATAGGAAGTTCAAGGGAGACTTTCTTGCTCACTACAATGACCTGAATGGAGGTTGGAGTTGTTGGAGTGGTTTGGGTTGGAAGGGATCTTTGAAGGTCATCTAGTCCAACCCCTCTGCAGGGACATCTTTAACTAGATCAGGTTGCTCAGAGGCCCAGCCAGCCAGACCTGAAATGCTTCCAGGGCTGAAGAATCCACCACCTCTCCGGCTCTTGTAAAATGGGTGTATTCCACAGTGTGTATATGAAGGGGAGTTCATGCAAAGACTTCAAATGAGTTGTTCCTCTAAGCTTCTCCTTCCCACCAAGAGCAATGCTTTTCACAGTTAATTATCTCCACAAAGCACTCCAGCACTGGCTGGGAAAAGGTTTCCCTGCCTGTGACAGGAGAACAGAGCCCTTTTGAGCCACCTACCAAAAGGGAAGTGGTGGCTCATGGAAAGGGTGGGAGGAAAGGCAGCTGTGTGGAGAATGATGACAAGGAGAGAAGAAGTCTTATTTCATGCCCCTCACTACAAGAAGGATGTTAAGGTGCTAGAGCATGTTAAAAGAGCAAAGAAGCTAGTGAAGGGTCTAAAGGACCAAGCATTCTGAGGAGCAGCTAAGGGAACTGGAGTTGTGTAGCATGGAGAAAAGAAGGCTGAGGTAGTTCTCGCTCTCTAGAACTATCTGAAAGGTGGGTGGAGTGAGGTGGAGTTGGTCTCTTCTCCCTAGTAATCAACAACAGGACAAGAGGAAATGGCCTCGAGGTGCACCAGGGGAGGTTTAGGTTGGATATGAGGAAAATATTAATTCCAAAAGGATTGTGAAGCCCTGGAAGAGGGAAAGTGGTGGAATGACCATCCCTGGAGGGATTTACAATATATGTAATATGTAGTTGTAACTGAAAATTCATTCCCCTCCCCGCCCCCCTTTCCCTGTCTTAATGAGAGGTTAGAGACTTCCTAGAGTGAAGCTTCCACCTAGTGTATTTGAAGGTTATTAGTCTGTCACAAAAAGCTGCCACAAGAAGGTACACATAAAGACAAAAGCACACACAGAGCAAGAAATGGAATCAGATTAAGCTCCCCAAAAGGTGAAGAAAATAAAAAACTTAGTCAGAACAGCTCTTTTCAATAACATAATTTTGTTTGCTCCAACAGTTGCTGTAACACCACAAGTTTTCAAGGTCACCAATGTCCACAGCTCTATTATTTAGCAGAGAGCAGCACAAATGATCATATGCATGAGGTTCATAAATAATTCCATCTTTTCCCTCAACTGAAAACCCCTCTTGGATGACACTGGTCCCTCTATTCTCAACCAATCTCTGTTTTAACAGTCTCTGCATCTGCCACACTCCTGACCTTCAGCCTCTCCTTCCTGCTGTGAAGGAAAGACACCCAAATCTGGTCATGTACACTGAATGTGATCAGCAAACCTCAGAGCTGATCTTGTCATGGGCTGCTTTTGAGAGCAGCTGCAAATCATAGAATATTAGAATTGTTTTTTGTTGGAAAAGAGCTCTAAGGTCATCAACCTAACACCACCATGGGCATTAACCTATGTCCTGAAATGCCATGTCTACATATTTTTTGAACACCTCCAGGGGCAGTGCCTCCCTGGGCAACCTGTTTCAATGCCAGACCATTCTTTCATTAAAGGAAGCATTCCTAATAGCCAACCTAAACCTTCCCTGGCAAAATTTCAGGCCATACTAGGAAAAAGAGACCCCCATTTCACTGCAACCTCTTTTTTTGGGGGGGGGAGTTGTAGAGAGCAATGAGGTCTCCCTGCAGCCTCCTCTTCTCCAGATTAAAATGACATGCAGTGATTGTCCACCACAGTGCACAGTGCTTATAGAGCACTGCCATGACTGAGAAGGACTCGGTAGTCAGCTGGATCTCTGAGCAGGTTCAGTGCAATCAGCTAGGCTGAGCTCTGGCAAAGATGCTGGGAGACAAAAGAAAATCTTCTCTTCTTGGCAAGGGCCACCCTGGGAATTTGTAGCAGGCTCCTGGGAACAGCTCCCTATTTTTTTTTACCTCCATATGGAAAAGGTTTTAATGGGTCTTCGCCACTTGAGCAGCATATAGAAACAGCCACTGGGCTCGTGCTTCAACTCTGGCATTTTTCCTGCAGTCAAACTGTGGGGTCTTAGGAATCCTTGCAGACAGGAGGGAAAATCAAGCTATGTACAGAAAAGAAGAAAAAGCCTGGAGAGAGGGTTGTGTAATCCAGCTGTAAAAGGCTCCAGCGCTGGCCCAGGGCCTGGTGCCTTGGAGACAGCCAGGAATGGCCCGAGACAAGCTGAAAGCCACGGAGCTGCTCTGCCAGTAACTCACAGAGACAGAGCCATTTCTCTGGCCTGACACAGCCCATGAGCTTCTGGCCATAAGTGAAGGGGGAAATGTTTATTGGTTCCTGCCTGCTGCCAGGATGGCTGTGAAGATTACCCTGTTAGAGGGGTGGGAAGGGAGACTCAGGGTAAAACCTGCTGTATGGGACAAAGTGGACATCTTCATCACCCTGAAGGCTCCTTCATTCAGCCTTGGCTTTCAGTTTGGCTGCACACTTTTAAGGCAGAGAGAGAGGACTTGGGACAAAAGGAATTCAAGATGCAGTGCCAACAACCTTCCCCCATAATCCCTAATAGAGAGGCAAACTGCATTGAGATAGTCCCCACAGCTCTCTCCTTCTAAGGGCTGTGTTTTTAGCAGGACCTGTTGCGACAGAACAAAGGGTGATGGTTTGAAACTAAAAGAGGGAGATTTAGACTACAGAGAAGGAAGAAATTTTATACAACAAAAATGGTGAAACACTGGACCAGGTTGCCTAGAGATATGGTAGATGCTCCATCCCTGGAAACATTCCAGGTCAGGTTGGATGGGGCTCTAAGCAACCTGATCTAGTTGAAGATGTCCCTGCTTACCTCACGGGGGTTGGACTAAATGATCTTTAAAAGTCCCTTCCAATCTAAATCATTCTGTAATTCAGAGATAGTCCTGGAAGACTGCAATGTCACCTGTGATGGACTTATGGTGGCTATAAAAAAGGTGCTGGTGGTGGAGCGAGGCACCTCCCTACCATAGGCTTTTCTGCACATTGTCTCTGTGATGCCCTCAAGGGACCAGCCTGGCTTCATACAAAGTACAGATTGTTAAGAGTTGTATTCTTGCTTAGGAGCAGCATAAGCATTGTCCTACTTTGAGCTGAACTGATTAGACCAGAACTGATTCTGTTCAGTGATGTCACTTCTCAGCTCAATATTTGGTCAGTGCTGGCACTTTCTGAAGTTCAGGGCAGGTTTGCACAGGCACCAACTGCTTCTAGCAGTGAGAACACATCTTCAGTATAAAGTTGCAGGATCACCAGGGCCAAAACTCTTCTTCAATGCTTGGTATCTAGGAGGACTTTTTGTCTCTGATTCAAATCTATGTGTACCTGAATCCAGTTCCAGAATCCAGTTACCATCTGCTGGTAAGTCCAGTCTGGTACTGTGCCAGTCCCTGTCCCAAGCATCAGCGGTGGTGGTGACATCATTGCCATCAGGCTGGTGGGTTCTACACTTTTTTGGTATCTGTTTGTAACTACTTAATTTTATTGGTTTTGTTTCCCTTCAAGGTGGTTTAGTTTCTTCCCCAACCCATTAGTCTCTCTCCCTTATTCCCTTTCTCTTCCCTTTGGGAAGCAAGAGGAGTTCACAGAGAGCATCTGACATTTGTCTAGTGGCCAGCCCAGCTCTGAGAAGTGCACTGCATAGATAAGACACAGAGGACCAGCTGCTCTAAGACATAACTTTCATTTCACACTTTGGTCAAAACCAGTAAAACATGGAAGGTGCTAAGCTGCATCTCCTTGTTGTTTTGTTTTGGTTTTTTGGTTGGTTGTTTTAGTTTTGTTGCTGTTGTTGTAGTTTGTATGTTCGTGGGGGTTTGTCATTTTGTTTTGGATTTTATTGCTTGTTTGTTCATTTGTTTGGTTTTTTTTGGTTGTTGTTTGTTGGTTTTTGGTGGTTTTCTTAGGGGGGTGTTTTGTTTAGTTTGTTTGTGGGTTTTACTTGTTTGGTTGTTTTTTGCTTTAATATCTAGTTTTTACAGCTACCTTGAATAATCTGAAGAAGAATTTAGTGCTTTCAACAGAGCACTCCAGGCTAATTCACCTAGCACCAGCTACTCCCATGCTGTTTTGATTGCCTTTAGTGTCAACATGAAGGATATTTTGTGACCCAAATGATCTCTCCCCATGACACTGATGACTCTAGGACCAGAATGAAGTTATTCAGAGCGTATAGCAGGGGAATTTGAAAGATAAATGTGGCTCATGCTGTCTAATCCATCTTTGGATCAATGTCAATAAAAAGTGATCAGAAAATGTTAAAGCTTTCTTGTTTTTTAACAGAATAATAAATTTTCCTTTTCTTGTTTGAAACAAGTAGCTGAAGGTCTTCTATTTTATGTTGCTGAACTGCAAAGATGATGTGTTTGTTTTTTGTGTTTTGTTTTTCTTTTTTATTTAGGAGAAAAGCAAGATAAAAGGAAGTGGCTGACTTTGTTTAAAAGATTTTGTTTGTTTGTTTTTAAATAATTTTTTTTTGCTTCCATTGATGGAAATCAGTTAGGAAACTTGAAATACCCAACATCTGCATCGCTTTAATTGGAAAAGATCTCTAAGTATAGAGTCCAACCATCTGCCTAAGATCACCACAGCCATTAAGCCATGTCCCAAAGTGTAATGTCCACGTGTTTCTTGAACACTTCCAGGAATGGGGACTCCACCACCTCCCTGGGCACCCTGTTCCAATATCTGACCACTTGTTCAGTAAAGAAGTTTTTCCTAATACCCAATCTAAACCTCCCCTGGCACAATTTCAGGCCATTTCTGCTCATTCTATCACCAGATACTAGGGAGAAGAGACCAACACCCACCTCATTGCAGCCTTCTTTTAGGTAGCTGTAGAGAGCAATGAAGTCTTCCCTCAGCCTACTCTTCTCCATACCAAACAACCCCAGTTCCCTCACCTCCACATCCCTGCTCCTCACCAGACCTCTCTAGACCTTTCACCCGATTTGATGCCCTTCTCTGGACACATTTTAGCAACTCAATGTCTTTCTTGTAGTGAAGAGCCCAAAACTGAGCACATTATTTGAGCTGTGGCCTCATCAATGTTGAGCAGAGGGCCACCGTCAGTACTCAGCAGTTGCTGGGTTACAGAAATATGTCTTAGAATCATAGAATGGTAAGGTTGGAAGGGACCTCAAGGATCATCTAGTTTCAACCCCCTGCCATAGGCAGGGACACCTCCCACTAGTACAGTTCACTTAAGGCTTCCTCCAACCTGGCCTTGAACACCTCCAGGGACGGAGCAGCCACAACCTCCCTGGGCAACCTGTTCCAGTGCCTCACCACCCTCACTGGAAAGAACTTCCTCCTAACATCCAGTTTCAATCTCCCCCCTGCCAGTTTAAACCCATTGCCCCTTGTCCTGTCATTACAAGACCTTGTAAATAGTCCCTCTCCAGCCTTCCTGTAGGCCCCCTTCAGATACTGGAAGGCTACTATAAGGTCTCCTGGAAGCCTTCTCTTCTCGAGGCTGCAGAGCCCCTTCTTCTTCTGTATTCTCTGAAATTCAGATAGTCTAACCTGTAGAGGTTACTGTGAGCCAAAGTCTAGTGAGGTCATGCACAGATGAAGGTGAAGAATCACTGAATCAAGAAAGTCTTTCCCAGACTCTCAAAGAGTCTTTGCATTGACTCCTAAACATTCCCTTCCTGAAGGTTGCAGTGAAAGGCTGAGGTACCACCAGCAGGAGGAACCAGTTACTCTCTAGGATATTCTTGTCACTGATCCAGCTGGCTAACGCACAGTCTACTGAAAAGTCCACTCCCCTTGGTAGACATGGAGGACTGAGTCACTTGAAGTTGTTGCCTCACAGGAGCACCTAGGGACTCCAGGAGGGGACCAAGAGCATTTAAAGCACAATTCTTCAAAAAGTCCTTTTTAAATCAGCCTAAACAACCAGGAGCTTCAGTCTGGCCACTTCATGGTTCTGGAGGAGCTGATATCTGGGTAGCTTCAAAGGGCATGGCAGGAACTGATAGTCAATACAGAGAATACAGAAGTATCTCTTAATGACAGAGAGCAAGCCAGTGCAACCAGTGCTGATACTTGAGATTTGAGATGTCAGACGTTCTACAGGAGGAGGCAAACTTCTGATTGATGGTATGTTTGGACACCTGGTAGCTGACAGATGGTTTATGGCTGAATGAATTAAGGTTTGACGTCATTTTCATAACAGAATTTATTGCAGTAATTATTCAAATTTATGTAGCATTTCTCCCTACAAATTTTACCCTAATTGCTCTTGTAAAATTTGCTGGTTACTAAAGCCCTTAAGAAGTTCAGAGAGGACTAAAAACGTGGCACAGGGAAGACACACCATGAATGGAGCTTCTCTTCAGAGGGATACACAGCCTCCCACTTTCCTAATTCCTCAATGAGTAATGAGCTTGAGTTGGAGACAGTGATGTCCATCTGAGCTTCTCTACTCCCAGCCTCAGGCCATGCAAAGAGGTTCCCATGGACAGGAGCCAAATGTTCCAACCTAGTAGCAGGGCTGCCACTTCCCCAGTCATCTAGCAAAAGGACAAGTATTCAGCTAGCAAGGGAATTATGTTATGCAGCAGAGCATGCCAGGGAGGTACCCAACCCTGACTATAGAGCAGTATTTCTTTCTTTCTCACTACTCTGTAGATGCCAAAGCAAAGTTGTGGTGGAATGAGTATACGGGACAGGTATCTGAAGAGGAAAGCTAAGAGAAATCTCAACCTGAGAAGAGAAAATGAGTGATCAAGACAGAAACGCTGTCTAGAAGGAAATATGAAAAAGTCAGAGGAGGGCAGAAAAAACTTGGTATCATTTTTCCCCTGGGTTTTGGAGTAAATGTTTTTTCAAAATTAGTAGGATTGGATTTGAGAACTGAGTTAGAGAGTCCAGATTCTCAGTATAAACCCCAGGACAGAGCTCCAGCCAAAGCAAAAGCCACCTGAACAGCAGAGAGCTGAACCTGGAAAGCAGCAAATAAGCAAGAATGTGTAAATCAGAGAAATTTGCAGGGCTCTGCTCAGCGTGGCTTTTGCTGGCCTCAGCATGAATAAAGGGCTGCTGGTTAAAATGAGTGCAAAGCCAGATGAAGGCAAAGAGAGAGGAATATGTATGTGATTTAGACTTCTCTAATAGAGCTGGATCAAAGGACTTCTGCCAAGGGGGAAGGCAGGAGTGTCACTTCCATTGCTTTCAAAGCTGGCACTAAGTGTAGAACAAACAAAACCTTTGCTTCCACTGAAGGCTGGAAAATCTCCACTTTCATACTATGTTTCTGCAGAGTATGTGAACCCCTCCTGAAGTCCAGTCCAAGCATTGGAATTTCTTTAGCAATTAAGTCACAGGGAGGAGCAGTGTTGGAGATTGACACAGGAAAATATATCCCCGGTGGTAAGAAACAGCTTAAAAAGAGACACTATCCTGCTTCAATGTAAAGAGCTCTCAGCTGCAAGAATTTACACCTTGGGAAGTGTGTGCATTTAGGAGGAAGCAGGGAAAAAAAGTAGTTGCTGGAGCCTACAGTCTGCCAGGCAAAGGGCAGATTTTGAAACTCAGAAACACACTTACAGTAAGATCTCCAACAATTGGATGATTGTAATTTTGTTTTGCTTTTTGGTAGCAATGAGGTAGGTAAAGGAGAGGTCAAAGTGATGGGAGTGATTACAAAGACTGCTGAGTCTTCATGGAATCAGAGAATGTCAGGAATTGGAAGGAACCTCTGAGGATCATCTAATCCAACTGCCCTACTAAAGCAGCGTCACCCAGAGCAGGTTGCCCAGGAATACATACAGGCAGATTTTGAATCCCCCCAGAGGAGACTCCACAAACTCTCAGCAGCCTCAAAAGAAAGGAAGGGTTTGGAATACGTCTACAATGCTCTTCAATGCAAAATGAAAGGCACATTTATGCTGCTAGTTCCATCAGAAGAGATACTCCATTGTTTTCTAATCTAAACATACTCCTTCTCTGGAGACTTTCAAACCCTGTCTGGATGGGTTCCTGTGCATCCTGATCTATGCAAACCTGCTGTGGTAGGAGGGTTGGATTAGGAGATCTCCAGGAGTCCTCTCCAACCTCTACCATTATGTGATTGTGTGAAAAGATAATTTCTTTTGTTGCTCCTTTAACCCCTGGTATCTGCAGAGTTTAGTCTCAGGGCAAGCTGAAGACAGTGTATGATTTGCAGTGGGGTCCTCAGCAGCAAATGGTAGAAAAAGGAGTGAAGAAAGATATTTTTTGGTTGTTTTTTTTCACTGCTTCGAATGGTTTTAAACTAATACTACTGAATTTGCAATACTGATCTTCACAAGCTGCCCCTCTCAGTTTACATTCAAAGGAAAACCACAACTTGAAAAAGATTCAGTCAATATGCAAAGGCCACCTTCACAGCTTCTCTCCACCAGTTCAAAGCTCCTTGACGCTGACACTGGCAACTTCAATTCTACACAGATGCATCTCTGAAATGCTCAAAACACCTCAATCTATAAACCCCTCCTGCAAACAGTCCACAGATCAGTTTTCACGTGGTATTTAGGCATTTTTGATTCCACAGCTGTGTCATTCCTAAATAACAGGAAAAAAGCAGAGATGACATTCAGTGAAATGCATTGAGACTCTGGGCCAATGCAGGCTTCTTCACTTTGGACCTGCCTCTTAAATTCACTGTCCCTTTCATTTGGTAACACTGGACAGACCATAATGACACCTTAGCACACTTTTCTTAAGTAGGAGCTTTTAAGACTACATCCCCAGAGCTCAGCACAGCAATGCTGTGAGATTTGAATACAGACCAAAGGCTCTGCTTCCACAAAGAACTGAATGAAACCTCCTTTTTGATCACCCTCTGAGCTCTGGTTTTGCTTTTGAGGGAGCCCCATCAAACAAACAAAAAACCCACTAGTGCCACCTTGGCCATGCTGCAGGTGACTGTGCATCCTAGGTCTGACTTTGCCTACAAATGATTGAGCTCAGGCACAAACCTAATTTCAATTCTTACTGCTAATCTTTCTCTACTACCAGTTTTTCCCTTCTGGTGGAGCAGATATACTACTTTGCAAGCTTCCAGCTCTTGCCCAGCAGGCCTAATGGGCTGAAACATGGGTAAGGTGACATCAGCTTTCCCTGCCTTACTGGTGGTATCCATATCACCTACTACACAGGTTCCTGGTAACCTGTTTCCAGTATCAAATCTGTGGCTCTTTGAAAGGCTGCAAGGTCCCTCCCTCAAAGTCTCCTTTGCACCAGAACTTTGCTCCTGCCAGGGAACAGAATCATAGATTTTTTTTGTTGTTGTTGTATTGCACGGGGCTGTTGTGAACCAAGTAGAAGATCCAGCATTTGATCTTGCTGAACCTCACACCACTGACCTCAGCTTGTCAATCCACCCTGTTCAGATCCCTCTGTAGAGCCTCCATGTCAAGGAAGCCCAAGTATGTGGTGAGCAGCTGCCACAAATCAGCTTCCCTAACCTTTAAGCATTTTATTACTGTGTAGTCCTCCAATAAGTGCTGCCACCATCACAGCTGGAAACTCATTTACAGATGATTCCTGCTGTCCCCACCTTCTACCCTCTTCCCTTTCCATCTAGATTTCCTCAGGGCTAGTCTAGTTTCCAGTTCCCACCTATGAATGGATGTATGGAGCACTGTGAGATGACCTGAAAGGGAATGAGAACAGGCACAGACACGTGGAACAAACACAAAAGAAGACAACACAGACTCTGGTCACCATGAATAGATATGAGGACAGGTCTTCTTCTGAGCTGCTGACCACTCTGTTGATAAGCTAGTGGTAACTCTGTGTCTCTCCATGTGCTTGCTGGAACATGCATGGACAGAAAATCGAGGTAAGTTATTCAGTGAGAGCCCCTAAACTGTCCTTCTTCCACTGGTCCTGAGAGAGCTAGAGGGCTCTAGAAGGTGATAGTTCTGAAAGTGTCTCACTAACCTTGCTGTCTGTTGTTGGAGACTCCTTCTCCTTCTCTGCGTGCTGGAGTTTTCTGTTCAGGTCTTGGAACATGTCTTGGTGACGTTTTCTTGTGTGCATGATTTTCTGAAGCAAACACAAGGTCACAGGTCAGCAAACTTTGTACAGAAAGAACAGGTCTTCTCCCCAGATTTATATACATTATTAAAAGCTAGCTCTGTCTTCCTGCAGATGCAATCTGATGTGCCCAAACCACCTTCAGAGTTTGCTGAGGACCCAGAGTAGCGCTGCCTTTATTTCCAGGATGAGATGATAAGAAAAAATAGAAATGATTATTTTTTTACCTTAGCAGCATACTACTAGATAGATCTAGCAACCTTTGCTGACCTTTTTTAACTGATGCCTGACCCTATGTTCACTCTGTTCTCAGGGCATCTCCTCTGCAAATGTGTTCAGAGCTTATCTAAGTGTAGAATCTTGGTACAAGATGTTTCATCAGAAACTATTCCATAGTTTTCTTTGTATTTTGCCACTTCTACTTTCTATTGCCCAGAAGGAGAGGTAGGACCAATTTCTATGAGGACTTCCCTTTGCATGTTGGAGTATGTTGAATATGACTTTCTTGTGCTCTTCCAAGTGCCATATAATTGAAGAAGATAACTCAAATAATTTGGGACCAATCTGAAGTATCAGCTTGGATGTACCTATTATGCCAAGGTTGCAATCTGGATCTCTGAAGTGACTTAGAGTGAAGGCAGCTCCTTGTGGGCTCTTAATGTGACTCTGTTTTGGAATTAGCTAACACCTTTGAAGGTAAAAGATGGCTCTGCAGGAAAGAATGCCGTGGCTGGAATCCGGATAGATGCACTAGCTCTCAATAGCCTCACAGACTCTCTGTGAAGGACTGGCTCTTCCATAGCTTTCATTCTATTTCTCAGGTGTGAGGATAGACATTTTCTTTCCTACAGTATAGGCTTTTTCCACTCAGGCTAATTCTGTGAGGTTCATTAATAGGTGTGAAAGACCAGGGCTGACTATGGGTTGTGACAACGAGGATATATTAGCTTCCTTTCTGTTAAGCAACAGATCTTGCACCCAAAAGACAGAGCATTTTTAAGACCACCAACCAAATGTACATGTGCTTCCCAAAGAGGACTGTGGTTCAGTCACCTACTGCTCCATCATCTCTCTGTTAGCATTTTGCTCATGAAGGAGAACTTACAGACCTTGGGCAAGCTGACACGGGATCTTGATTGATCAATATTTGCACAGAAGCTACTTCTCCATAAATTAAGCATTTACCAGCATAAATCACCCATTTGTTTAGCTGCATAGTGGAAGCCTTGCTATGCATCCAATACAACTCTTCCAAGCCATTGTTTTCAAAGCCTTGAAGAAGGTCTTTGGCAAATGCAGCACTATTGTAAAGGTGCCAGAAAGAAAAAACAGCAACATTTCTTTTTATCTCATCCTATCCCTGGAAAAGCACATTCAGAAAGGGATGTACTCACCTCAAAATCTAGCTCTGCGTACCGGGATTTCCTCCTCTGGGTAGTCAAAAGAAAAGAGATGGGTGAAGGTTAGTAAGGAATTGATGCTGGGGAATGGATGCAAACTCAACCATGCAGCTGATAAAAACAGGGAGAGTTCTCCTTTTCCTTCTTCCTACAACTTTAATGTGTTTCTCTGTCTCTCCACAATGGAAAATGCCAGACATTTTGAGGGATATATACCAAGAGACACTGAACTTTGAGGAAGGCTGAAGATGGGAGTCTGGCCAATTCAATCTCTGTCTTAGAAACATAGAATCATAGAATCATAAAACCATAGAATAATAAAGCCATAGAATCATTGAGGTTGGAAAAGACCTCTACATCATCAAGTCCAACCAACCCAAGTTTGCTGGTCATTCACAGAATGGGAAGCAAAGATGGAGCAGTAGATCAGCCAAGTGATCTAGTGAAGCTTTTCGGCACCAGTCAGCCAAGACTCTGAAGTTTGGACAGCAATGGCTGAGACCTGCTCTCTGACAATAGATAAGAAAAGGACCACGTGTCCTAGGACAGACCTCAGGGTAAGATCTAAGGTCTGGAAAGAACTGCTAACACACGCAGTGAGTTATCACAGGTCAGAAGGAGAAGGCTTATGCAACAGTTTTAACATTGCTGTGATGCAAAGAGCATTATGGGACATAACTCTGGGGCATTTCAAATCTGTGGTCACTAGAGTTTTCTCATCTGTACCATGACTGAAGTCATCAAATTAAGAAACAGAAGGAGAGGACAGAAGGAATACAAGCAACATGTTTTGTGTGAAAATGACCAGTCTTTGACTAAAGAACATGGTATTGGACTTTGCAGTGCCTGTAAAGCTACAGACAGTTTGTCCAGCAAAGTAATATATCTGTGGAGGCAGTGAGAGATTTTAAACATTGCAAAATTGTATCAAATGCACTGATCCCTCATAATAACACAGTACTGGAATTGCATGGTGGCATGTGTTTCTCTTGAACCACCTGGTGTGGCCAATGTTGAGGGTAGGACATAATTCTGGGTTGTAACCAATACAGTAATTCACATGCTCACCTCCAAGGAGCTCATGGAGAGGGTGGAAACTGTCTCACTCTTGGACACCACACCTGAGTTCCCTGAGTCACCTGTGTCACACAGGCTGTTGGGAATCTGTGACTCATTGGAGATGTTTTGTGGAGCCAGCTGCTGCTGCTGTTGTATCATGGAGGAACCTTGAACCTCACTGCATGTCATGGGTACAGGTTCCCGTGGAGGACTCTTGACCGCGAAGCCTGGGTCAGTAGCCATACTGAGGTGGATGAGCCGCGTCTGGGGCATCTGGTCAATATTAATGCTGTACTTGCTCTCATCTTTGGGCTTGGCCCTCAAGGTAGACGTGTTGGTAGGCAGAATGACGTAGCTGGTGTCCAGTGTTTGCTCCTGTGCTCGAGAGAGTTCTGAGTCCAACTTCTTGAAGATGTCCCCATCACAGATGTAGATGGACTTAGGTGGATGGTTTTTGTCCTTCTTCAGAGTGAGACTGTGATTGCTGAACTCATTCAGGTTGATAGCTCCCAGGTAGTGTGGTGAGCCCTGAAGATGCAGCTTGGAGACATTGGCTGGAAGACTGTTAAAGTTTGATGACCCCTTCTGGTGATTGAGTTTCAACTTCTCTTCATCTGGCAATGACGGACGCTTCAGGGTTCCTGTGATGGTTGAGGTCCTGCAGGTGGTGATGTCTTTATTCAGCACTAGGGAGATAGATAAGTATCCTTAGAATCTCACCTAGTTTTTTGTTAAGACATCAATACACCTACCATGGTCACACCATGCTGGCATGTTCGCTTAGACCTCTCAGAAAGAGGCTGTGGTGGCAGGAGAGTGTCTTACACTGGGCTGTTGGTTTTTGCTTGGTTTTTTTAATTGAGAATGATGAGGGCAAAATCAAAGCTAAGGTGGAAAAAAAACACCTTCTCATTTTGAGAAAGCTGGGGGGAGAACTTTACAACACAATCATGGCTAAAACTCCCAATTAAGCAAACATCTATTGTCCACAATATCTTGAAAAGCCAGTGCATGTATTTAGTATATATAAGGAGAAACTTCCTTCTTGTGAGGTGACAGAGCAGTGGATCAGGCAACCCAGAGAGCCTGTGGAATATGAAAGCTTTGGAGAGCTTTCCAAACACAACTGGCTGCATTCCTGTGCAGCCTGCTCCAGGTGACCCTGTTTTAGTAGGAGAGTTGGACTGGATGATCTCCAGAGGTCCCCTCCAACCACCAGCATTCCTTGATTCTATGATGTATGAAATATACAGGATGGAATCAGAGACTCAGGGAACAGTTTGAGTTGGAAGGGACCTTTAAAGGTCATCTAGTCCAACACCCTATACATTACTAGCCTATGGAGAAGTAAAATTCTTTAAAACATAAAGTTGCTTTCATGTCAAAAAAAGATTTTGATTCGGATAATAGCCAAAATTCAGCATTATCAATGATCTCAAATGTAAAGTATAATATTTTGTTTAAACTCTTCAGGCTGCTCTTTTCCTTTGAACAGTTTCAGTGTCAACAATTTTGTCTTTGAAAATGCACCTAATTTTGTTATAAACTTCTAACTGCTCTCCAAAGAGCTCACTTCGCAGTAATCATGGCAAGCCTTTCTAATAGATATTAGTTTAGGGTTTTTCAGTTTCCCTTGAGAAAAGAAAGGAGTGCCATGAATATCCCTCAACAGGAGAAAGCTTCAGACTGAGGACAAGGTGAACATGCCAAGTAGGAGGTATCTAAATGACACACAGACACTCATTCCCAAATATCAAAACATCTGCTCCTTTTCCAGGCATAAGAATCTGTTGCAGCACAGACTTGAGGAAAATAATGATGTCTGCCTTGATGTCATAGACTGTGGAACAGGGGCAAAGTGGTGAAGGTCTGAAGGCTACTTACCCAGTACTTCAGCACAGGAAAGGAGAAATAAATGCATGTTTCCCTTTCACCCATCTCAGAAGGGAAAAATAAAAATGAAAAAAAAAAAAAAAAAAAAAAGAAAAAAAGAAAAAAGGTCCCTGAAAAGGTCCCTGTATTTATTTTTTTCTCATTGGACCAGAGAAAAGGATCTTTGGGCTAACCTGATACTCTTCAACTTCTCCACTGACATAGGCATTTGATGGAGTGAGGACACACTAATTGTTCTATCAACTCATACTGGGTGTGATGGCTGCTGGAAGAGCAAAGCTCCCCTCAAAGACTCCAAGGGTGATAAGTTTGCTAAACAGAATGGAAGAACTTTTGAGAATCTTTTGAAACTAAACACACTGGGTGTAACTACAGCAGCCACACTCATCTTGACATTGCTAGAGGACACTCTATAAAGCAGAGCACCACTGTGGGAAGATGCTACTGGAGTCAAATCCTTTGTGTGGGTGTGTCAGTAAGATTTATTGGTTCAGGCTCTTCTCCATGCTCACATTAGCAGCAGAAAGTAGGTTTGGAGATGTCTGTACTTGGCAGTCTCTGTGGATGGGGTGGAATGAACTTTGAACACTGAGCCACAGACCTGTTCCTACCAGTGAATCTAAGGGAGGAGGTTATGAGAGGTAACAGTCTGTCATAACATGAGATCTGGTGCCTCCAGGAGAAATGATGACCAGAAACCAATGGACAGATTTCTGGTTTTTATTATTCACTAAGTGAATGCATAGGATGATGCACCAATAGTCTCTGAAACAGACTATTATCAACTACTTATCTTGGTGCAGACTAACAGCATTTTATGAGGGAAGGAATATCTCTTCAGGAGGACACCAACAAACAAATTGCATAGCTGTATGCCGGCAAAGGAAGGGAAATGTAGGCTGTTAGCAAGCTGCTGATGCTAGGTCTTCCGCCCTGAAGTGATATGAAACCAATCAGCTCCTTCTTTTCCCCTGGGAAGCTTAATTTGGGAGAAAAAAAAATGGTAGCATATCCAGAAATGCACTCCCGGGTCTGCCTTGGTTTTCAGCATAAGCTTGGCTATTGGCTGTGTAGCTGGTTGTGTGTACCAGCTCCCAGCCTGGATGCATGTCTTGAGCATAACTCCAAGTCAGACCTGGTCTCACATGCATGTTTTTCACATGTGATTTTTTTGGGACTGTGTCAACAAGGAAGGAGGAAGACAAATGAGAAAACAGAGACAGCCAGAAATTAGATTAGAAAGTGTGAGACAGAGGGAGAGAAAGGAAAAAAAATGGACAGACCCTGAAAAGAGATAAATGGACAGAAAGAGACCATGAAATAAGATATCACAAGGATAAGTGAGATAAATATACTGTGACTGTGATAAGCATAGAGAGAGGGAGTGAGGCAGAGCAGACAGGAAAAGATAAATAAGATATAGACAGATACTAGATAGATAAATGATAGTGACAGTGATGGACAGTACACAGAAACACAGTGACAGAGATAAATGAGGACAGAGACAGAAATACATAAATAGCAGGTACAGCAAGAGAGAGAGCTGAGGACAGAGATAAATAAGTGACTACAAGAATGAGAGAAAGAAATGAATTACAGATAAATACATGAGAAGTGGATAAATAAATGATAGATTAGATAAAGATAAGTGAAAGGGACAGGTAGATGTGTATAGAAAGGAAGGAGAAAGAGAAGAAAGGGAGAGAGAGAAAGGTATAAGAAAGAAAGGAGGGAGGAAAGGGGGGAGAGAAAGAAGGACCTAGGAAGGAAGGAATTAGGAAGGAAGTAATTAGGAAAGAAGGAAAGAAAGAAGAAAAAAGGAAGGAAGGAAGGAAGGAAGGAAGGAAGGAAGGAAGGAAGGAAGGAAGGAAGGAAGGAAGGAAGGAAGGAAGGAAGGGAGGAAGGAAGGAAGGAAGGAAGGGAGGAAGGAAGGAAGGGAGGAAGGAAGGAAGGAAGGGAGGAAGGAAGGAAGGAAGGGAAGCTTTTCCATGATAAATCGACACGCAGTATGTGCTGTCTTTGGCTAGGGGAGATCCTGGTTTGGAAGATATGAATTATATACAAGTGCCAAGCAAGATTATATTTTTCTTGCTTTGGAGAGAAGTTTGGGAGGGTAAATGAGAACCTAAATATCTACAAAGGATGAGAAAACAAGCAGCTAGATGGTCAGGCATGGCAGGACCAGGAGAGGGCAAAACCTGTAGAGACGAACAGGTAGCAAAGGAGAATTCAGACAGCACAGACATTCCCAGGGGAATGGGGTTATTGAGGAGCTACTAGGAAAGGAACTGTCAACTCATGCAGATCTTCAGGATCAAAAGGAATGTGTGTGACTGAACACATAGTAGAAAGATGCAAGGAAAGGAGGAAAGACCTGACCCACCTCCATATGTACAGGCATCTTACAACTCCACTAAAAGTGTGCATGGATCCAGGTGGAGTGGTAGGAAGGTTTATCACATTCCAGACCTTCTCAAAGACACCTCTCCTGAGCACAGAGCTGTCTGAGGTTGTGGTGATCCCCTTGGGCAGGGATTGTTAAAGCAAAGAAGGATCACAGTAGGAAGAGAGAGATCCAATCTCTTCTTCCTTGATACTCTTCTCTACCACCATGTTACATGGACCATAGGTAAGGCAAGATTTAATCTTATCTAAAAGGCTAAGAGAGCTATGGGGAAAAAGGTTAAGCAAAGCATAGGGAAGAAAGAGGGAGGTTGCTTTATTTTGGCCAGGGTTGAGAGTAAGGGAAGCCCATACAAGTACATGCAAGCCACTAAGACACATACAAATAAAACAGAAAGGGGAAAAAATGGCCTAGTTCAATCCCCAAACCAGGTCACTTATTGATTCTCACCTGTGATGTGCTCACCTGATCTACAAGCCATATCCACGTCCTTCTCAAAATCGGTCTGAAAGACACAGAGCACAGAGGATGTGGTCAAAAGGAGGTGGTGAGGGAAGGAAAACCATTTGAAAAATGCAAACCCCCACTTAAATTAGCGAGGCAGACACAAATACTGCCAGAAGAATGGAGGAGAGGTGTTTTGCTTGGGCTTTGAAACATGGCAAACAGATGACTGTGGTATTTGAATCTCAGGCAGAGGTAAAGCTGCAAAACTGCTTTTCATCTGAGTATATCTGCTAATCCATACATTGGTTCCTAGGCTACTAGATTAAAATATCTCCCTGAAACACAATTATGTACAATCCTGAAAACCAGGAGATGGGTTCCTGGCTTGATCTGCCTTGGATATATCACCCCACACTTAATCTGAGTAGATTCTCATCCCCTCATGAAGAAAATCTGGGGATTCTGCTCAGAAAATTTCATACCCACTGGGATTTCTTGTGATATATCCGATGATTAGAGGGCTGGAGCATCTCTCCTATGAGGATGGGATGAGAAAGTTCTTCAGCCTGCAGAAGGGAAGGCACCAGGGAGATCTTTTAGTGGGCTTTCAGTAGGTAAAGGGGTCTATAAGAAAGATGGGGACAGATTTTTGAGCCTATTTGTGCCTATTGTGACAGGACAAGGGGTGGTGGTTTGAAACTAAGACGGAGATTTAGACTAGAAATAAGGAAGACATTTTTTACAATGAGGGTGGTGAGACACTGGCACAGGTTCCCCAGAGAGGTGGTAGATCCCATCCCTGGAAACATTGCAGTTTGAGTTTTTGGGGTCCCTGTACAACCTGCTCTAGTTGAAGCTCACTGCCAGAAAGTTGGACTAGACGACCTTTAAAAGTCCCTTCCAACCCAAACCATTCTGTCATGCTATGATCACCAAGTCACACCAAGTGGAAACAAGTCTCAGCTTCTGAAACTCTTATTGGATGAAAATCAATGGTCTCTGCAGACACAAAGGCTGAATAACTGTTTCAAGCAGTCTGTACAGCCCACTGAAACTCCTTTCTTCTCCCAGTAAAAGTTAATCCTTTTCCTACAGCTTCAGTAGATAACATTTCAAAGAACTTGGTGCACTGAGTCATAGTGGGCGATAAGTTTTCATGGAGTGATGGAAAGGCCACAGACTAGAAAAATGTAGAAGAGTTCACTGAATATTTTTAGTACCATTTCAGAAAGAAGACACTTCATATAATTGTATTCAAATGATTAAATGCCTTCCAGTTTAACACGAAGGAGACCATGAGAATAAATCCCCATCCCCTTGGGATAAACACTTTAATATAGCAGGTTCAAATCCAAGAGGTTTTCAAGAGCTGGTTGAGGAATTATCTCAATCTTCTTGATGCTAATTTCTTGGTAAATTACTTGGGATACCAAATAAATCTGAATAGAATAGAAATAAGGCTGAGCTAACATTTAAATGGGCAAGTGCAATGACACAGAAAAATATAATCTCATTTTCATGATAGGAGTTCCAGGAAAAAAAAAAAAAAAAGGCAACTGAACAGCCTAATAAATAAATAAAAGTTAGGTTTATATTTAATATCGGTAAACAAGAGTTTATGGAAAAACTCTGTTACTCAGCTAAGCCTCTTTTCACTTCCTGGGCAGATTTAGAGATTACTTGGAACAGGTAACGGTGAAAAAAACCACCATCCTGCAAAGCTCTTCATTTCTTTGGTTATTTTACAACTCAGTCACTACAGAATAACATTGCACCCCTCTAAAAATATCACCGAGGAGTCATCATTCATGTCGAGATTCCAGAGCTTTTTGTGCATGAATGTGAAGAAGCTGATTGAGCACTCTACTTCTTGACACATCCATCAGCAGTGCAGAAGTAAATGTCATCTTGTTGCTGAAAAAACTTGTGGCTGGCACAGAATTTTGCAAGGTGGTTGACAATGAATGAGAACAGAGAGAGGAAAAAAAAAATTGAAACTTCAGAATATAGCACTTGGGATGGTGACAATAGAATAACAAATATAGCATCCACCTTTTTAAAGGATGGTGAGAATCTGAAGGGTGTGTGGAAAAGGGTTATATAAATAATTTGAAGGCAAGTGTCTTCCAATTAAAAAAAAAATAGCTCTGTATGCTAACTTCTTGAAAGGAAGATTGGAACTAGATATGATTATGGTGTCTGTTATTGAAGGAACAAAAGTGCCAGGCATGCAGGGCATTTTCTAATTGCACATAAATAGGCAGAGCAAGAACATAGCTGAAAATGAGAAGACTAAGCATTTAAATTAAAAATGAGGCACCTGTTTTTAATGAACACCTATGAAGTGTGGTGGAATTACAAATCTCTTCATGTCTTGACTGAAATGAGACCTTGTACCTGAGCACAAGCTATTTAGCACAGGAGTGACTGGAAAAAAAAGCCATCATTTGATGATGGTATGGGTCAAATATTTAAGTAAACATTTCTGGAACTTGTATAAATCTTGTCTTTATCCCAGCTTTAGAAATCCTCTGATATCATCTGCATCATAACATAGAACAGATGCAGGATGATTCACAGAATCACGTTGGCTGGAGAAAACATTGTTACTTGAGAGAATAGACCAAGCCCCCACCTTGGTACAGTCTCCTTTCAGATAGCTGTAGAGTGATCCAGAGTGATACACCATAGTTTATTCTTCTACAGCCTCATCTAGTGTGTTTGTAAAGGACTTCCACAACAGGAACAAGGTTTATAGTGCTTAAACTATAGTCTTAGCAAAGCAATGTAAACAAGTGTGCTTTTGAGAGAAAGGAATCCCTTTGAGATATCTTTATAATAATGACCTGACACACTGTGATTAAAACAGTATTAAACTTAAGTCTCCTAGCTAGGATAAGGCAGCATGATGGGGATAAAAAGGTCTGGAAAACCTGTGAAGTATGTTTTGCCTCTGTATTTTTTTGGGAAAGGTGTGTAGGTTTGAATCTCTCAATACTACAATGAAAAGAAACCAAGTTTGTGTGAAGAAAAAAAAAAAAGACTATGCTAAGTGCTAAGTTTAAAGTTAAAAAAGAATGATGATTGCAAAATCTATGATGGACAGAGCCCCTTGATTCTTAGTTATGAGTTAAAAATCCCCATAGGTCCCTTAATCATAGAGTAGGTGGTAGTTTTCCCTACCATTAGCTGAGCATGTCCATTCTGAAATGACCCTCCTGAGTCTCCATTGCCCTCTTCCTGACGATCTACTACTCGGCACTTCACAGCATCCTGGACCTGCAGGAACAAACAGATTTGCAAAAGTCACCGTTAGACAGGAAGACTAGAACATTAAATTCTACTCAAGAAGGCAAAAAGAAAGGCCTCTTGAAAAAAAAGAAAGGACTTGCTAGATCTAAAGAACACAGATCCTACTTTAGCAGCATTCAGATATTCATTTCAAATGGTTTCTAAGTTATCTATCTCACATCCTAAATGACTCAATGAAAACCATAGAATCACTAAGGTTGGAAAAGACCTCTCAAGATCAAGTCCAGCCATCAACCCAGCACCACCATGGCCATTCAAACTCCACTGGTGCAACTGGAGGCCATTTCCTCTCATCCTATCACTAATTATTTGGAGAAGAGAACAACACCCACCTCACCATCACCACAACCTCCTTTCAAGTAGTTGTGAGCAATAAAGTCTCCCCTCAACCTCCTCCACACTAAACAACCCCAGGTCCCTCAGCTGCTCCTTGTAAGACCTGTCCTCTAGACACTTCCCAGCTTCGCCGCCTTATAATACAGGTATCTTGAGTCACTGTGTGATTATGATCCCATATCATTTGTAATATATATCTGATCCAAAACTCATGGAAATCAAGGGGAAAAAATGCTAGTGGCTGCAAGGGGAGTCAAATGTGAGCCCATATTCGTAATGCAATTAGTTGAAGGAGTCTCAGCCAAGCCATTGATTTCATTGGCCTGACAGAAGGAATTAATCTGTTTTACTTAATTTAAAGGAGCTGTAAGAAGATAAAATGAATAGTGGAAAAAGCTACCCTTTCCCTGTCTCTGTTATTAATAGTCTAGCCACTCAGTAGGATGAAAAGAATAGAAGAAACATAAAAAATTTGTCCTTTTCTTCCCTGATGTAATTTACCATTTTAAATCTCCACAGGGAAGCTGGAGAGAATTTACTCAGTTTCTTGCTTGATTATTGCTAGCTTTACTTTCTAGCTCAAATACCTAGGTGCCAATGCCAACTTTCAATGGAATCATAGAATGCACTGGGTTGGAAGGGACCTTTAAAGGTCATCTAGTCTAAACCTGTAGTCAGCAGGGACATACCCAAATCTACTAGGTTGCTGTAAGCTCCATCAAGCCTGATCTTGAATGTCTCCAGGGATGAGACCCCTACCACTCCTCCCTGGGAATCCCGTTCCAGTGTTCCACCAGTTTCACAGTAAAGAATTTCTTCCTAATGTTCAGCAATGATTCTGGGAATACTGGCACAAGGTGCCCTTCTTGAAATCAGATTTTCATTACTATTAGTAAATATTAATTTTGGTGCTAAACAGGGCAAGCCTCAGAACAGATAGACATTGGAATACTCTCCCAAGGGAAGCAGTGTATTCCCCTACAGTTTTAAAACTCAGCTTGACAGGGTGCTGGGCCATCTCATTTAATCCATAGAATCAAACTAGAAAAATTGGACCAAATGATCCTTGAGGTCGCTTCCAACCTGGCATTCTATGTTAGCTAGTCTAAAACTGGCCTCAAAATTCCACTCTGCAGTAGACTTAGCATGACAGTCATTGATTCATCCTTCCTTCCAGTCTGACCGATACTGTCATTGTCAATTTTGTGGTCACAGGACAAAGTTCATAAGATTAGAGAAGCTACCAGGCTGACTGAACATTTTTGTGATGTTTTCTATGGGAAGCATGTTGGTCATATACAAGATAACTCATTTGCCTCACCTCCCGCCTTAGGATGCAATGGACCATAACGATGACAAAGCCTTCCAATGAGTCAAAGACAGCAAAAAGGATCTGGAAGAGTGCTGACCGCCGGTCTGTGATCGCCAGAACTGCAGACATCCAGGTGAGAGCCAAGAGAGGTAGGACCACACAGGAGCTCCAAAGGGATGCCCTGTCAAGGGAGAGGAAAATGGAACTGAGCTCCACTTCAGCCTTACCTGCTTCCACATGGGATGCTAATTTAGCCTCCTGATCCCATGGGGCTTCAGAAGAGTTCTTCAACAAAGGTATACTTGTGCTAGATGTGTTCAGAGCCCTGCCACAGGAAAGCAGGAAGATGCTTTGCACATTCACGCTACCGAAACAAGTGGACACACGTTGCTATGGGAGGGACTACTTTTCAATGGTGCAGTCATGCATAAAACTTGAGGTGGGAAGGATGCCGATACCTCACTCCCCCTTTCATACCCTTCCCACCTACATCACTAGTCCACAACAGATGGCAATTCCCAAGGAGGGGAGAAAAAGTACAATCACTACAGGTCACCAAGGGGAAGGAGAACAGTTGCAGCAAAGACTGGTTTGTCAGAATGGCTGTTGGTACTTGGGTTACAGACACTTGGACTTCCACAGCACATGGAAGACACCAACATAGGGGACATGTCACAGTTTCAAGTGACTAAAATGGACAAGCATAGAGCTGATGTGAAGACTGATATTTTGCTGTTGCTCCCTTACTCTACAGCTGATAGTCCCTACAACACTACATCAATGAGCATCAGGAAAACTGATACTTGACCCAATTTTTCTCTGAACAAAATATTTCCTGCTATCTGGTGTCATTTCCCCAGCTGCGTGCTTTGATGAAAAATACATTTGTTTCTATATTTAGCCATCACTGTAAATAAATTTGTTCTTGAGTGGATTATTTCCCTCTCCAACTACCTGAAAGAGGGTAGTAGTGAGGTGGGTGTTGGTCTCCTCTCCTAGTATCAAGTGATAGAACAAGAGGAAATGGCCTCAGATTGCACCAGGGGGGGCTTAGGTTGGATATTAGGAAAAAATTCTCTCCTGCAAGAGTGGCCAGGCATTGGAACAGGCTGCCCAGGGCGGTGGTGGAGTCACCATTCCTGGAGGTGTTCAAAAACCATGTTGACATGGCACTTTGGGACATAGTTTAATGGTTATGGTGGTGTTGGGTTAATGGTTGGACGTGATGAATTTAGAGGTCTTTATCAACCAAAACACTTCTATAATTCTGGATTTAAATAACTTAGTATTCGAGCCACTTCTTAATTCGCAAGACAGGAAAAAAATGGACAAAAGAGTTTTCTGTAAGTATTACCCCACCAACCTCCACTTGACTTAGGAATGATGGCCTTGGAAATGAGAAAGCAGCTCTGTTCCCAGGGAATATTTAGTCATGCAGCTCTTGGACCAGAAAGGGTTCCAAGCAATTTTAAAAGCTTACTAGGGAGATTTTAAACTGTCAGTCATCCTATACATTTGGCAGCACTGGTGCACCAAGAATACCAGGAGAATTTCTCTGTGGGCTTTTATCTAATAAATAAGAGTAGACCTAGGCATGGGCTGAATAGTAAGTTGAGCTTCAAGATTTCTTTGTGTGGAAAACCTCAGCCTTAATACTAACAAACAAAAGCAGGCAGCACAATCAATTACAGGACAGATACCATGACACATATTTGACAGTACTTACAAGGGACTTGCTTACCACTTTCTGATACATTATCAAGATTTTAATAATGTCTACTCACTGGTTATCCAGGTACTACTCTCACAGGCCTCAGTGAGAGCTTTACCTGAACAAAGTGGGAGCTTGGATAGAGGGATGGAGACCAGGATGAAATACCCTGGCTTCAGCTAAGAGTTTTTCAAGTCTTGTTACATCACTTCTGCTGTAACGATCACGTCCTGCAGTGACAGGTTATTTCTATAGTCATAAAGATACTCTGATTCCAAATATTGCTACTTGTCCAGAGTTAGATGTGTTCCTTAGTGGTGTTGTTAAGCAATGTAATTTACCTAGGGGAGCATATAAATGGAATATATTTTATTGTGGTTTTTTTTTTTCAATTAAATCAAGCATTATCAGACCTCCATGTAAGGCAAAGGCTATGACATAATCTGACACTCTATAATTCTATATGGGATAACAAACTGAATATTCTTTAGCAGACAATATGAACCAGAATCTCAAAGAATTATTTAAAGAAAT
Organism: Ramphastos sulfuratus; assembly: GCA_013399055.1. Lineage (NCBI taxonomy): Eukaryota > Metazoa > Chordata > Aves > Piciformes > Ramphastidae > Ramphastos > Ramphastos sulfuratus. Next base: position 112,204 of record WBNM01019551.1, read on the forward strand.
AAAATGAAAAAGCAGCAACCAGGCAGCCCTCAGTCAAAAAAACTTCTGAACAGAAAACTTATTCCAGTTCTCTGTCATCCCCTGAAATCTCCCTCATCATCCTTAAACCTCTCTTGCTATCACTGCAATAATTAAACTGGTTAAGCCTTACATGTAGGGAAAAAAAATAATCAGAGAGGCAGAAAAGCCAAATGGAAAGATAGGGCTTGCTCCATAACATACCATTCCAGAGGTGTCTTCCATGCCAGTATCAGCCAACACATGGTTTGGTAGATGCAACTTGCAATTGTGGTTGCTGGAAACCAGCAAAGTCAACAGAGATTGCTAGAAAAGTTCTGTAATTGACAGCTCTGCTTCCTGGAGTTATCTGGTCTCACATATACTCTTAAAACAGGTCTGTGCAAGTTACTACCACCAACATGTAAGCAAGCATGCCAGCAACCACATCACACTGGATCTGATGTTTTAAATATGGGTCTGAACGAGCCATCTAATTTTGAGCGGGTTCACTATTCTTGAAAAGAAGTGCAGCACCCAATTGACACTGATCTCAGGTGCGGATTTGGGGCTGTAAGAGATGCTGCTGAGGAGGCAAACTATGTTTCTTTTTAGCAAGTGGTTAAATTTCAATCCTCGTAGGAGAGATTGATCATTTTCATGGCTCTCCTCTGTACCTACTGCAACAGGTCTACATTTTTGCTGTGCTGATGACTTCAGAGCTAGACACTGTACTGCAGGTGAGGTCTCAGTAGAGTGGAGTACATGGGGAGAATCACTCCCCTCGACCCTCTGACCACACTGCTTTTGACATAGTCCAGGAGAAGGCTGGTTCCAGGATGTGAGAGCACATTGTTGGCTCATATCCAGCTTTTCATCTACCAGCACCCTCAAGTCCTTCTTCACAGGGCTGCTCTCAATCGTATCATGCCTCAGTCTGGATTGATACATCCTGATGGACTTCACTATTTCACCCAACATAGGCAACCTTAAATCACCACTTAAATCTCTGTACTTTGAACCAGATGATGAAAACCTCATCCTGCCCTTCCTGCTCTGATGATGGAAACAGTATAAGGCCACACATTCATCTGGAGTAAAGCAGGATTTTCCCAACTGAGTTACACCAGCTAAGAGCATGGCCTTTCTGCTCTATTTGTGATTCACCCTGTAGATGCCATCTGAACAATATTCATCCCTTGCAAACATTATGGAAATATTGCTTGACACAATGCATAATCTTTATTCTTCAGGCAGCAGATGGCAACAGGTCATAGGTATGTAACTTGCTCCAATTTCACTTTCAGGGCTCTGCTTAGCTTTTGAAATATTAAATTCCAAAATAGTTCCATCTAACAAGAAAAGAAATCATAACAAGACTGGAATTTCAGAAGAAAGCTCAGAGGAAGAGAAGTGGGTTTCCTGTGACATTGGCTTTAATTCTACCTGCTGTGAGCTGAATTCATAGCAGAAGTAATTCTTCTGCCACTTTTCCATCTCCCTTTTAGAGGAGGTACTGTGTGCATTCTGAAAAGCTTCCAGAACAACTTATAGGACTTAAGAATCTTCATGTTGTGGTGCCATGTGATGTGGAATGAAGTGATGATTTCCTATATAATGACCTTGTGATTACCTAATGACTCCTCATGATGGAGTCTCCAAGATCAATAAATCGAGCATTTGTATTGTTTGAGACAAAGGAATTAGCTGGCAGATTCTCTTAGCTGTCCCACACATGACAGCACTCATGATGAGTGACAGCAACATCAAGGGAAGATCATTACCTTGTTTTGTGGCAGCATGATGCTGGTTTATTGTGTGAGGCCCGTGGCATGACAATGTTACTCAGCAGTAGGGTTGAGTGTCACGTTGTTCCTCTCTCTCACACCATGCTACCCATGTGTTGTAAAAGAAGACCCTCACTTTGGGATATGGTAATGCTCAGCACAGAGCATTGCCATATCCCAATATGTAAATGTAATTACAATGGCATGTAACAACATGGCCACAAGATTCATTCATGGCTTTATCTAGCATAGACTTGGCCTTATGAAACATCATGGCAAACCCAGCTCTGGCAACAAGTAGATGATGGACTTGGGTCAAAACGTCAAAAACTATCTGTGTTTTTGTTCATTAGCTTGGTGGCAACCTTCAGAGTCTTCATCTTTGCAGAAGAAGCAGAAGAAACTCATGATACTTAAAGGATAGTAATGGAAAGGAAAAAAAGCTCCTGGAAACAAAGATCTACGTGAAGAAAGATGAAGGGGTCTGCACCCTGACGAGAGGCAAGTGCAGGGGGACACACAGTACATGCCAAGAAAGATGTAAAAAGCCATTATAAAGAGGTTGGTGATCAATTCCTCTCACTACTCAAAACTGATAGGGCAGCCAGTGTACTAAGAGACAGAAGCAGTCAAAGGAAAAATAATTGTAATCCAGTAAAGCAGCTCCTGGAGAGAAGCTCTAAAAAGGGAGAAAGTAGAAGGGCTCAATATGTGAGACAATGGAAGGCTCCTTACATGCTGCTGAGTGGCATGTGAGACTCTGAGCAACCTGATCCAGCCAAAGATATCTCCGTTCCCTGCAGGAAGGTTGGATGGCCTTGAAAGGTCCCTTCCAACTCAAACCATTCAATGATCTTACGCTGCTCCAATATTCTGACAATGAATTGCTCCTGCATCACTGCAGTTCTGCTACAGGAAAACCACAGTACAAGGACTTGCTTTATTCATATTTAATCTCTTCTCTAACCTGTATTCCCCCTAAAAGCAAGCATGTTGCCCCAATTCTAGGGATGGTTTCAGAGAAAATCTCTTTAACTCAATGCCTATGCAACCAAGATAAGAAATCCGTAACTAGAAAAGATGAGGAGCTTTGGAGCCTCTTTCCATGCAGAGGAAGCACAAGATATTACCTCTGTTTTCTCCAAAAGATGATTCCTCTCTTAGTTGCTGCAATCTAAACCATAAAACAAGGGCAACAGGAAATCAAATTACTCTAAATGAGACAGGTAGGTAATAAAGTAACTATGGTCAGCCTGCTTAATTGTTTACCCTTAAGAATGGAAGTTGTTCTTTAAGAGTCCATTCAGGGATCCAAAGAGTCCAGGTGTTAACCTCAGATAAGGAGAAAATTCCAAATTCCTTGAATTATGGGGACAGCTCTTCCTTGAGGAACAGTCTCCTTTATAAAACCAGCCATGTATGGGAATGTTGAGCTGCATTATTACAAGAGCTGGAAATGCACAGATTTGACAACTAAGTCTTCCTGAAATGACTTTGAGCCAGTTAAGAAAAAGGCAAAATCCCTTAGATGGGATATTTGACACATGATCTTTTGATGATGTAGGAGGGATGAACAGGGACTTCCTGACTCTTGGGTGGTTTGCCTGTAAGAAAAAATATGCTGTTCCAGGGGCAGTCTCTTCCCCACAGTCAAAACTTGGGAGTCTATTTGTGACGCATTCCTTCCTTTCTTCCTTCCTTCCTTGTGTATTATTTCTCTCCTGTCTGTGTGGGGAGAAAGAGGTGCTTGTGAGAGCAGGCTGTGTTAACCCAGGACAGTCAAGAAACTGCATAATTTCCAGTGCATATTTTTTCACTTCTGTCACGTTTGCTGCCTGCTCTCTGTTAGGTTTACCATGTTTTCCTTCAGGCATGCATCCCCCTTCTCTGACCTCTCTCTCTTAGACACAAGCAAACTTTCTCTAAACTTCTCTGATTTCCAAAAGCTGGGAAAATGGACAAAAGGATCTATCCTTTCATGCCAAGCTATCCCAGAAACTCACTTCTAAAGCCTACAGGAGGTAACCTGGAGAGGGAATATGCAACCTCAGAAGGCAGGAACATCCTTCATGTGCTCTCTACCAAACAACTACGGCTAATTTCAGGTCAGAAAGGAGCCAGTAATCCTGATGGCATCTGATTTAGATTACAAGCAGTCAAAACCAAATGGCAAAGCTGATCCAAGATCTGAGATGAAGGCTGGTAGAATGGTGGCAATGGCAAGAAGCATAATCAGGGCTTTGACTACTGAGAATCTCATTTCGGATGGATTTGGTAGAAGAAAAGCAGAAACAGTCCAGCTGCAGAATGAAATGGATGACAAGGGTAGATGAGGGCTGAGCGAACTAATTCGTGTATTATTCAGTAGTCCCTTTGCAAGGACAAGGGCATAGGACACTTCAGGACAAGCAACAAAGTTAGCACTGGAATTTATCATCTAGGTATTCTGTCCTCTGGGAAACAATAGATCTATCTTCTTACAAGGGCCCTCCAATTTCTATCAATCCACTTAAATTAGAAAAGTAGGATAAGTAGGGGATTTGGATTTAATTTTTTTTTTTTTTAATTTTATTTTTTTTCTGATGTGAAGATGACTCAGAATATGTGATTTATGACGGACCAATGTCAGACAATATCAGAGGAGAATCTGAGTCTGTTTTATTTTTTAAACTATTTCTCTATGTACTGAAAGCTGCTTCTATTTAATAGCCTAATTTATTAATAGTAAAAGCTTCTGCTGGTTTAGCATTCCCCTGCAGTCTCAGGAATGCAAAATGCAGTGACCTGCTAATTCCAGACCTGTGGTGGACCATTCCAGACACGTGCCTGGACCAATGCCAGCTCACCATCTGAGCTGGATATTATTGCTAAAGGTAAGTAAATGACTTCAGCAGTCAAGATTTTGCTTAGGTTTTGCATCCCATAGATGTTCTTAGTAGAAGTGATTGAACATTCTTTTTTCCTAACAACTGGTTGTTTTTCAGAAATGCACTTTTTTTTCCCTTCCCTAAAGCCTTTTGGATTTCATATAAATGGCTCAATTTACAAAAGGAATAAAAAGGAGAAAACCTCATGTTTTGATTTTCTTTCATATTTCTACCTTCTGAAATTTGGCACTCAGCTGCCTGGTTTTGTTTAGATTAATTAAATGTGGGAGTTCTCAAATTGCAAATGTCTAGATCTGAGACAGTTTCTTTCACACATTTTACATATATTACTTTAGACATCAAAACCAAAGTAGAGCATCACTTGGAAGTGATGTAGATAATAACATTTCAAAAAGGGTAGGAAGAAAGACAAATCTTTCCTCATCACTCTCCTTCCTACCTTAACCTTTGGGGTAAAAAGAGTCCTCAGCTGTATAAATAGCAACAGATTTTCTAGCAGACTAAAGCTCTGGCATTTTCATTATTTTTTATTTTTACTAACTCCAGCGGCATCTAAGAAGAGATTTAACAGCATTTGACTTTTTTAACTCAGAGCTATGGAACTCTTTAAGAGTTTGAGAATCAGTTCCAAATGTTTTTAGAGGTCCAAAAGAGGCAGTCAACACTTATCAAATCAGAACTGAAGCCCTAAGAGATATTAAACTTAATTTTTGTTTTTTATGAGAAAAAAAAAACAACAAAGCAACACTTAGAAGTGATTCATCAACTCACTTAAATAATACTTAATGCTCTTCAGTCTCTGGAGTAAAAAAATTAAGCACATATTTGACAAAGCTAGAGTTTGAAGCCCCTGTCTACCATCTAAGTTAATGGGAAACCTTATCTTCAAGTCTGTAGCTCCAAGAACTAAATTAAATGAGGGCATTAAACATCTACCCAGCTTTCAAGTAATAAAGTCTTCCATGAGCTGCTCCTTTCCTTAAATCTAGGCAAGTCACACAGTGTTTATCAGGATACAGCCCATCAGCTTTTGCTCCAGGGATGTTGCAGGAGCCCTATGCTACTCATGGCCCACAGAATGAGGTCAGGGAGAGTTGGGAATGTGGGGAAGTGGGCAGGGACATGGGGAGAGAAAACAAACACGGGTTGGTGAGTGCAGGGAAATGAAAGAGGGAAAAAAATAAACTGAAAATCAAAACAAAAACCAACAGAAAAAAAAAAAAAAAAGGAAAGTGGAAAGAAAGAAAGAAAAGAAGTTGAAATTAGAGGAACTAACATGGCGTTACTGGTGGCTGTGGCCGAAACTTCAGCAGAAGAAACTACTCCACACTTGGAACATTTGAGCGTCATGCCGTAAAGGGGCACTGCCATCTGACTGCAATTAAAACCAAAAGACTGAAACAAAACAAAACACTTTGCTTATGAACACAAACGTAGAAAGGAAAGGGAAAGAGAAGCCAAAAAGAACGGAAGAAAGAAGAAAGGGAACAAACCAACCATACCCAGTTTGAGAAGAGAAATGAAAGACAGGCAGGAGTAAAACTCTCTCATCTGTACCACTCCAGATGCGGGGAAATGGGAATAATGCACAAGTCAGAGATGTGTTGGTGCCGCTGGAGAGGGTGGAACGGTGTTGGTGATGGCTTTGCCAGATTCAGAGTCTTTCTCTCTGGCATCCTTGGAAGAGAAACCAGTGCTGCTCTCCCAGTCTTCACTTCTTTTAGTTTGTTTTTCATAAATTGTTCTTTTCCCTTCTGGCCTTTTTGCTCCAAAACAAAAAAAGTGGCAGGGTTATACAGTAGAAGGCAAGAAGTAGGGCTGTGGGGACTGTGTCTGCTTATCTTCTTTTCTAAAGAAATGCAGGGTTAAATCAGATTTTCTCTGCTGGCCCTTGAGTGTTAATCCTGGCAGGGATAGCCACATAACAGCTGACAGTATCAGGAGATAGGTCACTCTTTGATCGCTTAATCTGTGAGGAAGGACATGTAAATGGGACCAATTATGTCCTGGAAGTTAAGCATGAGCTTGTGTGTTTTGCAAGACCATTAACTTGCCCTGAAGGAAGTTGGACTGGCTGACTACTTCTGAGATTCTCTTCTTTCAGATCTTGTTTTGGAGCTGAGAACATTTTGAGGATGAACCCTGATACTTATTAACATTAGTTGCTCCCACGTTTTTCTAGATGAGATCAACGACACAATCACACCATTGTATGCTGCCGGTATAAGGGGCTGCAGGCATCTGCCAAAGGGCATGTCCTCATGATTTTTAGAAGCTGACGTTGTGAACCCACCTAGCTGACAAGCCAGCTCTTACTCAGGAGCCCAGAAGCCGCATCAGCTTGGCATTGGTCCTTTCTTCTCAGAATTTACTGTTTGTGTGCAGCCTGATTTGTACAGATAGACAGCCACATCAGATCTGGCTTAGAACATGGGCCAGAGTCTGCAAAACATCCTCCAGATGCAGTGCCTGCTGTCAGAGAAGGCACGAACACCACTGCCAAACATCCATAGATCTGTCATTCTCAGGTGATGGCAGTGCAGCCAGTGAGGGGCCATGTTTTCAGGCACCAGGTTTTGCAGCCCTACCCTGCCTGGGAGAGAGATTAGGAAGACTGACAGATCACTTCTTAACTTTTATCGATTTGTGTTCAGTCTCACAACACCAACACAACATTATCAGTGGCCCTAGTGGCCCACTTTCAAGTGGCTGCTGCTTAGTCTTCTAATTAGCTACAGCGATCCAAACCATTACTCCCCTCCAGAATAATGGTTAGGGTAATGCATAGAAAGTTTCAGCCTTCAGACACAAAGAAAATTAGCTCCTGTGTCAACAAATACATGTCTTCCAGGGGGGATGAGATCTTCTAGGATCTTCGAGGCCAGGATGGGTGGGGCTTTGAGCAACCTGGGCTAGTGAAAGGTGGCCCTGCCCATGGCAGGGGCGTTGGAACTAAATGATCTTTAAGGTCCCTTCCAATCCAGACCAGTCTATAATTCTGTGATGGTGCAAATCCAGTGAGGACAATGGCTGAACCAAAGATTAAGTGGGTCCTGAGAGGCATTAAGTGCATGACCCTTTAAAAAAAAAAAAACAAACAAACAAAAAAAAAAAGACAGCTTATCCCCAGATCCATTAGCCACAAAGAACAGGTAAGCAGAGAGACAGAGAAAGGCAGAGATAGGCAGCAAAAAGAAAGCAGATTGATTTGAGGAGTTTGATGGAAAACTATACCAGAAAAAAAACATGAATGACATTGAATCACAAAGAACTGGCCAGAAGACCATCAGAACACACAACTGTAACTGCTGTTGGGTGTATTTATGCAGAAGGTTGTAAGCAGTAGGCACAGATGTGGATACATTTATATTCTAATTTGTTCTTACTGGGGGCATGAGGTTGTTAATATATTGAATTTCCATAGCAGGTTTATATTGGTGCCTGTGTCTATGAAAGGGTAGCTAATGAAATAATCACAGTGAATAATGCATTCATTTAATTTAGTTGTTGGTTTGTTTGGGGTTTTTTTTCTGCTTCCTAAATAGCCACAAAGAGCTCACAGAGTCATCTGGTGTGTTCACTGGAGCTTGGGCTTTGCTACCTTTTATTGAACACCACATACAGCCCAAAGAGCAGGAGCACTGCTTCCAACAGGAAACATTCCCAGAGAAAGGGAAATCCAAATCTGTTTCTATTTTAGTATCATTAGTATCTTTCCAATTACTTTGTTCTCTGTGCTTGGACAATCCAGGTCTGTTACACCCTGCCTGGACAGAGAGTATTTCACACAAGGCGTGGGGTAAACTTTCTCAAATCCTTTCTATAATCAACAGAGAGATAAAAGAGGTAAAGGTCCTCTAAGGGGCAAGTTGGAACAACTAAACAAGGCTCCAGCAGTTACAGAGGAAGCCTAGGGAGATGAAACTCAGCAGGCTAAAATTAGCCTTTGTGCATATACCCTATAGTCTCATTCTTCTTCCCTGGCTCTGTGAGCACACAAATGCTTCTGGAATAAAAGCTGGCTGAATAAATTTAAAATTCATTTTAAAGGCTTCTGCATCTGACATGAAAACATTAATTTAAATAAGGCAACAGAGCTCAAAGACTCTTGGTACAGCTGACCAGCATGGAGCACAGAGTGATCACAGGTCCTTACATAGTCACTCCAAGGAACCAAGGTCTGCAACAATGTCCCCTGGTCTTTATGCCATAGATTTTGGAGTGGCTGTGTGTGTTTCTCCAGCTCTCCAGGTAATTACACCCAACTCTACAGCCTGCTTTTGTGATACAGCTATAAAGTCATTGCCATTAGAAAGTCAATGTTTCCCGACAGATATGACAACTGTAATTACAGCAACCTCTTCTGCTAAGTATAGGGCAAAACACATCATGTCTCAGGTATTATTTTACAGGAACAGTTAGCACTGATGCTATATAAATATCTACAGCCTGGAGGTCATAAGGATGGGGCTGGGCTCTTCTCAGTGGTGCCTAGTGATAGGACAAGGAGCAACAGGCCCAAACAATAACACAGGAGGTTTCACTTGGAGTTACAGAGAAACTTCTTTCCTTTGAGGGTGATGGAGCAGTGGAGCAGGCTGACCAGAGAGGTTGTGGAGACTGCTTCTCTGGAGAGATTCAAAACTCACACAAACACCTTCCTGCGCAACCTGATCTAGGCATTAGCAAAGGTGTTGGACTAATCTTTGGAGGTCACTTCTGACCCCTACCATTCTATGATTCTATGAGTTTACGATTCTATGAGTCTTTGATTCTGTATTTTATTTGTGCCAACTGATCTGCTGTATGTGTGTTGGGCTCCTCTTAGTGTGCGACAGGTTCCTCATTTTGTTCTTTTCACTTTGTTTTTGGTTTTGGTTTGGCTTGTTGTCTTGTTTTTATTTTTTTCAACACTGAACCATACTTCTTGCCTCTGCTAAAGGAAACACAAAGTTTGTTTTTACCATCTCCTCAGATCCAAACATCTCCAAGGCCATTACTCATTCTAATTATCTTCAGATCTACCTTCCAACACAGTTCCTAAACCCAGGCCAGAAGCGGCTAGCTAAAGGGAAGGGGCACCAGAGCTCTCCAAAGTGCTTCCACACTTTCAGTGGGTGCACTTCGACAGGGGAACAAAATCATCGAGCACAGAGAAGGCTTAAAAGTGCTGCACACACACACACGGACACAAAAGGGGGGGGCGGGGGGCGGAGGGGAAGAGAAAAGAAAGAAAAAATAAAGAACATCAGAAAAAAATCCCTTTTTTTTTTTTTTTTTTTTGCTTTGTAGGTTTTGTTTTCCAAGTACAACTACAGTGTGATCAATAACCAGCCTGTGTGTTAAATAAGGTCATTCTGTATGTGGTTTAGATTAGAGAAGGAGAGACTGAGGGACAGTCACTCGCTGCTCTGCTAATCCAATAAGCCATTTATTTCAGCGCTGACTTTCAAGCGCAATTATCTTGCTACAGGCTCTGCCTGCAGGTCGGGTGTTTTCTCCAGTTCCTCTCTTTGTAAAGAAGGCACCACACAGGATAAAGCACTCACTCTTTAGCAGCTGCTTTAAGTAACACACCAAGGTCACTTCTTCACATACCTGTTCGGCTGATACCTCTGATCATCCAAATGTGCTTAAGCGCCTCTTATTATCATGACCACAGCACTGCTCAGACACTGAGATTCCTCTCTCTGCTGCATTAAGGGATCACAATGCTTGACCATGCCAACACGTAACATCTCCGTGTCCACAACTTTTAGACCACATCCCTAGGCACGTGACCCAAATGTCTTTTAAACACTTCCAAGGATGGTGACTCCACCACTTCTCCAGGCAGCCGGTGCCCGACGACCCTTTTTGGTGAAGAAAATTTTCCTAATTGCAGGTCTAAACCTCCCCAGGTACAAACTGAAACAATGTTATGTGTCTGTGATTCCAGCTTGCTTCTATCCTCAGTTGTGTTGCCAACACTCCATTAAAAACCACTTCTACCAAGAACTACTCAATAGTGGAATGGCAGGAGTATCGAACCTCATCTGTACTTTCAGCCTCTGCCCTCTGAGACCTAATTTTAGAGCCTAAGGCTTTTGCAGCACAGCAGTGGATAAAGCAGCTTCCCTCTGTGAAGCCTAGAACTGCAGCAAACACGGAGACAGGTCCCCATGCTCCCTGCATTTTCACAAACGGAACAAACCCTGAATCTTCTCCACCTGTCTCCTAGGGTTTTAGGCTCTGCCTGTAGCCATGGTGGTGAGGCACCAGAACTCCTCCTGTTCTCCTTGTCTTTTTGTAGAAAACTTCTTCCTTCAAGAACACAATCGCTGTCCAGAGCGATAAATCAAATGTCATCAAGGGACAAGGGAGAGAGGACACAACCCTGTCTTCCCTAGCAGCAGGTAGGGAGATAGCCTATCTGACTACAACAGCAAAGTAAGACAGTGGAAAATTATGTACTAACATCACAGGTCAAGCTGACCTGGGCATTTGATTTGAGTCAGAGTGTCAGCATGTCATTTCTGTCCTTTGCTTGAAGCATGGCATAGCTCAGGGACAAAGTCTGAGCCTTTTTTCTAGAAATGAAGATGAAAGGAGGTCTCATCCTGCTGGAACCAATGACAAAATAGCCATTGTCAACAGTTTGGAAGTAACCCAATAAAGAGCCCTGCTGTTACCTCATCCAACCCCTGGTGAGAGGAGGGTGTTAAACACTGTAGAGTCAGCTCTTTCATTTGTACTATGAAGGAAATCAGGTAACATAAACCCCATGCTTCAGGGATGGAGTTTGGGGTGATGGCTGTGGAGAAGATAAAGGATCTCAAGTGAGATTAGATTATTTTTTCTTGGGGGAGAGATCCTCTTTATACATCTATCCATCTACTAATTTATTCACTGAGAGACCTCCAGAAAGCCTCATGCGGCACCAGAAATTTTTCTTGTAGCATCTTTACTTACAGTCCTTCCACACCCATCCATCTCCTAATCTGTTCACTGCTATACCCCCAAAGACCCTTTCCTTGAGAGTGCACAAACCTTTGCTGTCTTTCAGCCACCTGCCATCCATTAAACATAACTTCTTTCTTACATGGCCCATGGCATATGCCACATTCGGCAATGATGAGTCCCTCTCTGATCCAGCTGCTGTCTCCAGGAGTTAGTGAGAAGAGACATTTTGCTCTCCTGAATATTTGGAAGGATACATCAAGCTTGGATTGAAGCCTTTTTACAAAGAGATGAACTTCTAACCTTCCTCCATAGTAACACAGTGGCACTTCTTGGGTCTTTTGTCTCTGCTGCACTTCACGACAAGGCAGAGAGATTAAACCAGCTATTTTTTCTTTAAATCTGTTTTTTCTCTCTTTGTTTGCACTTTCAATCAATCACTCTTTGCATTCCTTGCCTGGTTATTGATCACAACCTGGAGTAGGTAAATTTTTGCTTCATTCTTTACTTAGATGTATTGATAAGGCATACCCTGCCCGTTCCTTCAGTTTCTTATCTGTTATTCCATCTTTGGATACAAGTTTGTTAAAAACCAGAATGCCAATAACCATGTTCACCTGTTGAAAGAGAAACAACACACAGTTTTGTTCTAAAGTGGGTCAAACTTGGTAACACAGAAGGAATGAAAACACATTTGGCAAGTTGAGTCTTTTACATTTTTTCTAAAGTCAAGTGGAACAGTTACACTTCTGCAAGCCACCACCCTTTCCACCCTGTCCTACCTTCCCTGGCCATGCATCAGTGAGTTTAGGAGAGAAGAATGCAGCTGGCAGCAGATCAGGATGGTCTCCATGAACCAGGACAGGACTGTAAAGTGGTGTTTGAAGCTTGATGCATGCTTGAGGTCTAGCGTGGCAAACTCCAGGCACAAGAACAATTATTCAGGGCAATATAAACAGAAAGTGGCCCATGAAGCAGTGGTTTGGCACTGACAAGCTTCAAAAGAGCCTTTCGGAGGAATCCTACCAAAGAAAGCTACCAAAGGAAGATGGGGTTGTCATAGTTGTTGCTCAGTGAAGCAGAACCATTTGTCTCAAATTGAGAGGTTGAGGGGCACTGGAGCAAGCAGAAACATCAGCTGCTATGATGGAATGTTTTGGGAGATACTGTGGATGGTACAACACATAGATTAGCCATCTAGTCATCTCCAAATAAATCCCTGGATGGGACAACTGCATGAAGTCCTTTGGTCTGCTCAATTAGGTTAAGTGCATATACATCTGAATCAGTCAGGTACAAATATTGACAAGTGAAATACTTGCAAAGTGATCCTGATCTCCTTACCAAGTTTTTCTGACTGCATTCACTGCTGCCAGCTGCATCTGTTTTAGAAACCTCATCCAAATCTCAGTAATCTCAGAATGTGAGCATGCTAGTGACACATGAGCTCCATCCTCTTCATGGAGGCACAGCAATGATGGTGGGAAAAAAGTGACACTCTCCTGGTTTTGCTGTCAGTGAAACACCTGCTGTTGGTAGAATGATGTGTTGGATGCTCTTTTGCATGTGGAGCTTGTAAGGGAATATTTTAGGAGGTTGTAGTGAAGTGAGAGTTGGTTTCATCTTCCTAGTCTCGGGTGATGGAATGAGAGGAAATGGCCTTAAATTGTGCCAGGGAAGGTTTAGATTGGATACAGGAAAATTTGGTCAGGCATTGAAACAGGTTGCCCAGGGAGGTGGTGGAGTCACCACCCTTGAAGGTGTTCAAAAAACATGTAGACATGTCACTTCAGGACATGGTTTAATTACCATAGTGGTCACTGGTAGACAATTACACTCAATTATTTTAGAGGGTTCTTCCAACCAAAGCAATTGTATGATTCTATTGCATTAAAAAAAATCAGAGATGTGCAACTCACATTAGCTGTGAGCCTTGGTGCCTTTAACAGACCCTTGAGAGGTGGTTCTGAGAGACACCTAATACACCAAAAGAAGGGAGATGTCTGCTCACATCAAGCTTCCATCTAATTGCCTACATCATCCTCAAGAATGAGCAGTATTTCTGAGTTAGGATTGCTGGTTTCAGTAATCAGTTGTCTGGAGTTCACAGCTGGGGATAAATGGAAGATCTCACAAATAGCAGTTATTTCCTTTTGCATCAGCTGCTGGGTCAGTGGAGTACTTTCCACAGCTGCAAGTCCATTTCTAAAGCTCACCATGGTATTGTTTCAGAGAAACAACACTGGCAAGCCAGACACAGCAACTCAGCCAAGCATCAGCAAGAAATCAAACCCAAGTAATGTGCTTGGAAAGAGAGCACTTCCAATTCACTGGTCCTTCTTCACTGGGCTGGAGGCTGGTGAGTGCAAGAAAGACTTTTCTTTAAGGTGCAGCAAGGCCATAGGAAAGGTGGGGTTGAAGTGTGGCAGGCTGGATCACTCCTGGGGCTGACCACAACACAGTGTGTGTCCACATTCATCTATCATGGGGGAGATGACAAAGTGCAGCCCTCCAGTTGCAGCTCTGCCACTGTTTAAATAAAGAAATCTAATTTATCCAATGTGATCTATTTTTATCCAGTACATTGAGCATCAGGAAAAATTTCTTCACTGAAAGTGTGGTCAAGCATTGGAATGGGCTGCCCAGAGAGATAGTGGAATCACCATCACTGAAAGTGTTCAAAACCAGCATATAGACAGCACTTTGGGACATGGTTTCCTGGGCATGGTGGTACTGGGTTGACGGTTGTAGTTAATGACCTTAGAGGTCTTTTCCAATGTTAATGATTCTTTGGTAATTTTCCAATGTTAAGGATTCTATGACCAACATCCTGCTCTGCTCCTTGCTCCATTTCTTTACAAAGTCAGGGATATAACACGGACCTACTTCTAAACATGGTCACTCTTAATAACAAGCAGTGTAGCTTTATTTCCTTTTTGCTCCAAAAGCAAAGACACAAATCTGAGACTCAGCATTGGAGAAAACCAACACCTGATGAGCTTTCTGTCCTGACTTTATGCCATATGCTTTTCACTTCTCTTCTGGAGCAGAGGAAGCTGAGGGGAGACCTCATTGCTCTCTACCTGAAAGGAGATTGGAGTGAGGTGGGGGTTGGTATCTTTTCCCAAGTAACTAGTAATAGAACAAGGGGAAAAGAGCTCAAGATGCACCATGGAAGGTTTAAATTGGATACTAGGAAAAATTTTTTTACTGAAAGAGTGGTCAGGCATTGGAACAGGCTGCACAGAGACATAGCTGAAAGCCCATCCCTGGTGGTGTTAAAAAACACGTAGACATGGGACTTTGGCAGATGGTCTAGTGGTCATCATAGTGCTGGGTCAGTGATTGGAATCAATGATCTTAAAGGTGTTGTCCAACTGAAACAATCCTTGACTATACGATTCTTACTTTCTGCCTTCAACCTGCACAGTTGTCACCAGGTTGCTTCACCTGAGCTAGATGAGTAAAACTGCTTGCAGCAGCTCTGCATTTCAATTTCCTAGGATTTTTAAGTCTAAAGGTCAAACCTTTGCAGGTGTTCAGTGTTTGTGGACTGACTGCAAGTTGCAAATATTGCTGAATCTTCAGACTATTGTAAGAATGTTATTTTGAGTAAAAAAAAAACAACCAAAACTTTTCAGAGATTTTTTTTTTTTTCCAACAAGAAGAATAATAAGGGAGGGTGTTGACAAAGAAGGCTACTACTACAGGTAATAAAAACATCATGATGATAGGAGAACTGCAGTACAAAGATCTGAACAGGAGAAGAAACTTCTTTACTTTGAGGGTGAAGGAGCACTGGGCCAGGCTGACCCGAGAGTTTGAGAAGTATCCTTTGGAGAGCTTCCATACCTGCCTGAATACATTCCTGTGCAATCTGTTCTAGGTGACCCTACTTTAGCAAGGGAGTTGGACTAGATGATCTCCAGAGGTCCCTTCCAATCCCTACCATGGAGAACAGAGAGCTGTCCTGCTTTGTAGACAGTGCATGCTGGAGAACTGTGTGCACACTGGAGTACTGCATGCTCAACTTCTGTCTCTGCTAAAAGACAGTGTAAATTGGGGCAGCTTACTGAGCTTATCTGCTTCCCAGGTTCACAGGTTCCCACTTCTTCACTTTCCTGAAGCTTCACAGTGCTCCTACCAACTTCAGCCAGAAATGAGTCAGGTAGCCTAAACTAGTTTTGTAGGCTCTCTCTAGGTACCAATTAGAGACAGACGACCCCAGGGATGACCCATAAGTTCCTCAGGTCATCTGTATAAACCACCATTTTCAGGTGTTGACCTCTCTATAAGGACATCTCCATTTCCAGCTTTGAGTGAAAATGGAGATGCCATATGGAAGCAGGCTCATGTGTTTTTCCTAAGCTTTAAAATTGCTAAGGAAAGCTGAAGGATTATTCCCCTTGTTGTTGGCACAACAAAAACAAGATGGCTTGAGGCAGCAGATTGACTGCCCCTCCTCTAGGCTCTACCAAAGCTCCCTCTCACCTAATCACTGCTGTCTATTGAGCAGTTAAACCACAGAACCAGTGCTATCAGTTGTCATGTTGTTGGGGCAAAGATCTAGTTCCTCTGAAAGCACTAAGCCACTTAATGCTCCTGACAATTATCCTGGCTATAAAGAATACCCTGACCCCTACATTAGTGAGGGAAATCCAACTATCCTATGCTTACAGAGACCTAACAACTGGTTGCATGAAAATCTGCTTATCTCCCCTCTTTGTGGAGTGCTCTCTGAAGGCTCAGCTATGTGTTGCAGCCCTACGGCTTAGAGGAGGGTCAACTGCTGGTTGTGTCTTTGTCATCATGATGAAATGATGGCACCAAAGTGGTTTGATGTGTAATGATGGCAGTGAGAGTAGAGGCAGCAAGAGCTTTTGTGTATAGTTATTGTCTTGTATGCCTGCTTCTGCTGTGAGGTAGTTAACCCTCCAGGCACTGCATGAAACAAAATTCTCGTCTGAAAAAGAAATTCGAAGTGTCAACTACTCCATTCCTGTGGGACCATCTAGAGTATTTGAGTCTTAGGGGACACAGAGCTCCTCCACTGGGTAAATACTGGGCTGGAGAGAAACTGCTGCCTGTCACTTACATATAGAGTCTCAAATGAAATTGCTGTAGGACAGTTTTCTTTCAGGACCAGGAGTTCTCAGATTCCTTGAACCCTGGCAGTCAATATTTCTCACGGCCAGTGAAGTTTCAAGAGCAGGGAAGATTATTGAAAGATAGGTCATCTCTTGAGTGACACCTTCAACTCAAGTAATAACTGGCCAAGACTGGCTTTGATGCTGTATTGGAGCCAGGGTAGAAGGGACAGCAGGACAGACTCTCACCATGCATGAGCTGGTGGGACAGAATTCAGGAATATTCACCTTAACCATGCCATGTCTTTGAAATAGAAGCAAACATGACATTTTTATGGTGACAGAGGACAACCTGGGCACTGATCTGAACACCTCCAATTCACCTGTAAATAAGGAAGCTGCTCACATGCCCTGGCCATCCGAAAATGACCAGGAATAACTGCTGGCTGTGGAAGCACAGCCTGATCTGAAAGCAACCAGCAACAGCAGTTTCTGAAGGAGTTAATGTCAGAGTTTTCCACCATCATCCTGCACTTCCATCTAGACAGAGCAAATCCAAGGTAAAGCATTAATCAGATGTCTAGGGTATTCCAGAGAGTGGAAGGCCGAGAGCTGAGGTAGTTTATAACTCAGAATCAAACGCATCACAACTTGCTGACTTTTCTCTTTCTTCCGAAGGAGAAAGCTATTCAAACAGTGAGTGGAAATCAAGAGGACCATTCTTGAGTCGAAAGAACAAGGAAAGAGTTGCAAGAAAAAAAAAATATATATATAACTTTCAGCCAAGCTTAAATACCAAAACGACAGCAGCTGCGGGTCCCACGAAGGCATAGAGAAGGCCTCCCTCTAACGACAGCCAGCAGCTGGAAAATGAAGAGAGAAAAGAAAGTTACCCAGTGGCTAGCATCACCAAGGGGCACATATTTGCTGCTTCTTTTTGCCTGCAAAGTTCATCTTGGGAGGTGATACCCCAGGGCAAAAAAAAAAAAAAGTCTGAGACTTCCCAGCGAGCAAGTTTTGCTTCTCATTTCTCCTGAACTTGCATAAAGGCTCATTTGCCCAGGGGTCTGCCTGCAGAATGGCATCTGATTGTTGACAGAGGAACTCATGCAAAATTCATCACAGTGATCTGTTTCAGACCAGGTCATGGAAGCAGTTGCATCAGTTTGCTGGCAAGATGATGCTCTTGTTCAACTCACTCAGGCAAAAGAGTAGAAACAGTGGAAATTGTCCCTGCGCTCACTTTCTAACCACTATAACTGCCAGGAATTTGAGTCCAGTACAGGATTCCCATTTACTCTCCTGGATCCTCACTTTGAGCTTCCTGCCATGGAAAAATTTCACAGCACTGGAGCAAGGTGCAAATTCACAGCATTCCTCAACTGGATGCTCTTAAGGACTGAGCTGAACATAAGGTGTGTGGTGCTTTTGGAATCCAGCTTTTCCCTTCTCTCTCACACCATGTAACCTAATGACTTCTCCTTTCATCACTGAACATTTGTGGAATTTAAGTTCCTAAACTGGTGTAGCCTGGTGCCTACACAAGCTCTTCTGACTGATATCTGCCCTGTTGGTTCCTACCACACAGCCAGTCACTCTTGTTGACCTTTCTAGCCAGCAGAGATCCAAACAAAAGAGTCCAGGATGATGCATCAACATTCAATCAGATGAATCACATCCCCACCTCCATGACTGCCTCCACCAGATTTTCACCACCACCCAGAGGGAGGCTTCACTGGGGAGATGAATCCCATGTCTCATGCATGAATACGCTTCAAGTGTCCCCATAGAGCTCCTACTGCACCATACACTTACATGGAGTTCTCACTGCACACTGACATCCCCATACTGACAAACCTGGGGTAAAAAAGCAAGCAAAGAGAGGCAGGGGAAATCTCCTCTTCCATTCTCAGAGCTGAGCATCACAGGGTGTCTGGATAGACAAGGATTTTCAGGACGGACCATACAGTCAGGAAAGGAACACTTTTTGACTGTGAGAGTGACCAAGCACTAGCAAAAGATGAGCAGAGGCGTTGTGAAGTCTCCATCGTTGGAGACATTCAAATGCAGTCTGAGTACCATCCTGGGTGGGCAACTCTAGGTGACCCTGATTGAACAGTGGGTTGCTTGGATCAGACAGCCTCCAGAGATCACAGAATCCTAGAATGCTTTGGGTAGGAAGGGACCCTTGAAGGTCATCTAGTCCTAACCCCCTGCAGTCAGCAGGGACATCTTTAACTAGATCAGACTGATTAGGGCCCCATCTAGTTTGATTTTGAAAGTCTCCAGGGATGGAGCCTCCACCACCTCCCAAACAATCTGCTCCAGTATTCCACTACCCTCACTGTAAAGAATTTCCTTCTAATGTTCAACCTAAGTCTACCCTCCTCTAGTTTAAAACCGTTGCCCCTCCTCATCCCACCCCTTCCCATCTCAGTCAGTCTGAAATTCTGTGACAGTCACAGCAGCACTGGAGATGAAATTTTCATTTGGTGAGGAATCCAGCAATTCAGAGCACAAACAAATAACCCAGGTACTTCAGGGTGAGTGAAGATGCAAATTTTACACTGTGTCAGCAACCCTGTGAAAAGTTTGCATGCTTGGACATCTCAGTACCCTGGAGAAAACATGTGATGAAGTAATCCTGTTTCAGCAGTAAACTACCGTGGCTTTACCACAGGATAAGAGCAGGCAACCACAATGGAGCAAGGACCTTCTCAGAGCTCTTAACCCAGCTAACCCTGCAGTAATTCAGTTACGTCTCAGCAATACAGTTTCACTCTGCATCAAACCGATGTGTGGCCAGAGGACAAGGGAGATGATTCTGTCCCTCTATTCTGCTCTTGTGAGACCCTACCTGGAGTGCTACATCCATCTCTGGAGCCACCAACACCACAAGGTCATGGATCTGTTGGAGAGGATCCAGAGGAGGACCACAAAGCTGATCAGAAGGCTGGACCACTTCTCCTACAAGGACGTGCTGAGGGAGTCAGGTCTATTCAGCATGGAGAAGACAAGACTCAGGCGAGACCTTATAGCAGCCTTCCAGTACCTGAAGGGGCCTAACAAAAAGCTGGGGAAAGACTTTTTACAAAGTCTTTTAGTGACAGGACAAGGAGCAATGGTTTTAAACTAGAGCAGGGTCGATTTAGATGGGACATTAGGAAGAAATTATTTGCTATGAGTGTGGTGAGACACTGGAACTGGTTGTCCAGGGAAGTTGTGGATGTTTCATCCCTAAAATGTTTAAGATCAGTCTGGATGAGGCTTTGAGCACTTCCCCTGGTCTAGTGGGAGCTGTCCCTGCCCATGGCAGGAGTTTGTAACTAGATTGTCATTAAGGTCTATTTCTATTCAAGTCATTCTATGATCATGTAATTCTATGATTCCATGCTTTTCAGAGTCTCCTGGGAAACAAAACCTTCCTGGAAACATTCCCATGTTGTTGACCATCCCTGTATATTTTTGTATCAGTTCTGACTTGCCCCCTTCCCAAAAAAGTTTTTTTTTTCACCCCAAAACACAAATTATGGGGGAAAATATTTATTTGTTCCAAAATCAACAGACAAATGAACAACCAACCAACCCTCCCCCACAGAAAAAAAAAACCCACACAGGAATTTCCAATTGCAAACTAAAAGGACATTCTGTTTTCCTCTGAGGTTTGCATCTTGTTCCTACATTATATCTGTAATGTGTTAATTTAATCAATTCTTGTTTCGTCCTGATAGTCAAATGTTCTGTCACAAACTGTCTGAGCAGCTGGAATAATAAAATTAATAATCAGCTGGGGAGGGAGAGAATAAGAATGAAGCTTCAGAGGGTTGCAAAACCTAGAAATCTTCCTAAATGCAAGCAGAGGACAAGAGGAAGAATAGAATTAAGGAACGGTAGGAGCTGGAAGGGGACTTCTGGAGATCATCAAGTACAACCTCCCTGCCAAAGAAGAATCACCTAGGGCAGGTCACACAGGAAGGTTCCCAAAACCCATCCCTCTCCTAGAGCTTTTTCTCCACTGCTCCATCCTGATTTTGAGACTAGTTTTCCCAGGGCTTCCAACTGGCAGCTCAGCGGAAGAAAGAAGCTGACAATCCTGCACTCCAATTAGCCACGAGGACTTGGTGCAATGAGGGTTGTCGTTCATGTCAGGTCCCTGGCAGCCCCTCTTCCCTTCTGAGCATCAGGTTTTCTGAAGGCAAGTTCACACATCACCAAGCACTGGTCCTTATCCCTTCTGACTGCCTGACCTCCCTGCCACAGCGCTTAATCGAAGCATTTCCAAGGCTGTCAGAGGTGATGGCTGACAGCAAGGGAAGAGAAAGGGTGAAGTGATATCCAAGAAGGGGAACTGACAGCAAACTCCAGCAATATATTAGTCTAGTGGAGATGCTTTTAGCCTCGTACCTATCAGGCACAGAAACATTTGCATTTTGTGAAGAGGTTCCCCAGTACTTGCCAAGGGATCTCTTCACAGATCTCCTGGAGAAAATTACCACTGGAAAGGAGAAAGTGAATGGTTTCACTATACTCAGCAGCTCCAGACTGCTATTTCTAAGCAGTGCTTCCCCAGCTGACAGCAGTTCTTGTGTTCAAGGTGAAAGACCTCTTTGCAAAACATCTGATCCTTTTGTCAATCTGCCATAGCAAAGACAAGAGATGGATGCCTTTGTTGTGCTCCTCCACAGAGCTGACTTCCACCCAGACCTTCCTGACTGCACTCATACAGCTCTGCCAGCTCTGCCAGCTCTGCCAACAGGACTCACCTGTATCTTGTGCAAAATTAAGTAATCTCAATAGTAAATGTATTTGAGTAACTAAAACCGCAGCTGGGAATCACGGCTGTCCCACCACTACTAATTATTCTACATTAATTAGAGATTAATATAGAAGCTTCTGAGATATTTTGGCAAGTGTAGAATCCTACACTAGCAGAGGTTAGGGACTGATCTGCTGATAAGCAGTTCTGTAGGGAAGAACCTAGGAGTCCTGGTGGACAAGTTCACCATGAGACAGCAATGTGCTCTTGTGGCCAAGAAAGCCAATGGTATCCTGAGGTGCATTAAGAAGAGTGTGACCAGTAGGTTGAGGGAGCTTGTTATCCTTCCTCTACTCTGCCCTAGTGAGGCCATACCTGGAGTATTATGTTCAGTTCTGGGCTCTCCAGTTCAAGAGAGACAAGAAACTACTGGAGAGGGTCACAGAATCATAGAATGGTAAGGTTGAAAGGAACCTCAAAGATCATCTAGTTCCAACCCCCTGCCATAGGCAGGGACACCTCCCACTAGTACAGGTCACTCAAGGCCTCGTCCAACCTGGCCTTCAACANTGAGGGGCCTGGAGCATCTCTGTGGGAAGGAAAGGCTGAGAGCCCTGGGGCTGTTTAGCCTGAAGAAAAGGAGCCTGAGAAGGGACCTTATCAACACTCGGCAAGAGCTAAAGGGCAGGTGAGGACAATCTCTTTACAGTGGTGACAGAAACAGCATGAGGGGCAACAGGTACAAACTAGAACACAGGAGGTTCCACCTAAATCCAAAGAAACTTTTCTTTCCTTTGAAGGTACTGAAGTGCTGGACCAGGCTGCCAAAAGAGGTTGTGGAGTCTCCTCCTCTGAAGAATTTCAAAACCCACCTGGAAAAATTCTTGTGCAACCTAATCTAGATAACCCTATAACCCTGCTTTAGTAAGACAGTTGGGCTAGGTGATCTTCAGAGGTCCCTTCCAACCCCTACCATTCTGTGATTCTGTGATTCTATGATACTTGTGGGTGACAGTTGCACAAGAGGACCTCCAGAAATTTGCTGTATCCTGGCTCTGCTTTCAGAAAATCTCTTGTGAGGAAGGATATGAATTCCAAGCCACCAGCAGTGCAGCTTCAATTACTCAGTTCAAGCTTTAGGAGGCAATTTGTCAAGCTTTAGAGGTACAGAGGTAGTCCTTGGAGTATCAGCTAAAAGAAGAGCTATTATTCAGGCATTCAGCCTACTGTAAGGAAGTAAGCAGCAATGGGTCCTCTAGACCTTCATTATCTCTAAGACTTTCTTAGACACTGGCAGTACAGCCTGTACCCTGCCTTAGGAGGTCTCCAAACAACTGCAAATTTTCATCCCATGTATAAAAAAAGAGAAAGGACAAAGCTGGGTGAAATCTTGCTTAGGACTCAAGTAGACCACCCTGTTGGAGGTTCCTCCCTTAACTTACTCCACTGCAGTTGGACACCTTGGCATACCCTGTGGATGGACACTTTCAGTCATCATGACATGGAGAGATGTTATGTGTTTCACACTGTCCCTTCCACCAGCTTTGCCCTGAGAATCTGAAACACTGCTGCAATTGCCTACAACTGTTGCATCTGGCCCCAAAATTATGTCATGACCATGTCCTATAAATGAATGTCAGTTTTTTATCACTCTGGGTGAAATGAGGAAAACAAAAATGATGCTGAGTGTGAAATCTTGTGTTCACCTAAATAGCAGAGCTCTACTTTGTCTTACTGCCCATCTCCACAAGAAAACTAATGGGTGCTAATGCACTGCTCTTAGGATCCAGAAACTTCAAGGATGGAAGAAGCTTTGAAAGACACTGTGAAGTCCCTGGTGGTTTATCAGGTCAGGTCTCCTCCTCTGCTTCACAGGGAGGCATGTGTTGTGGTCAATATCTTTCTTCCCTTCTGTAAGTTGTAAACATCATGCCTTGAAAGTCTTCCACTGCCCATTTGAGATGCCCTCTGCATGCTCTATACTAACTAGAGAAAAAGCTAAAAGCACTCCAAGCTTTGCAGCTACCTCACACATCTCTGCAATGGCCAGAAACCAACACACATCATGGGACAATCTTCGAGCTTCTATTCTGTTTATATGCCTTTAGCATTAGTCTTAAATTTAGGTCTAGACGACCTCAAGTTTGGGAGTTCAGCTCTGAAATAATAGCTCTGTGATGTTCATTTTGCTCTAGAGAAGAGGTAAAATCAAGGCTCTTCCCACATACAAATGTATGAGGGCTTTGATGCCTTTTGAGCAGGAAAATAGAGATAGGTGTGAATACAGAGCAGTCTGTTGGGATGCTCTTCCTAGGTTGGTCCACATGAATGTGTATTTCATGTTTTAAAAAGCACCAATGTGTAAATGTAACTCTCCTTATGGTAATCCTCAGCACCATTCTATGCTCATCATGATGGCTCATGAATCCACCACTCCATCCACCTTGCATGGAGAGGACATCCATGCTGCCTGGGGTTGAGATGCTGGCTGAGTGCACAACTACAAGTTAGTTCTGTTTAGCTCTTGCTCTTCCAAAAACCAACAGCAGGAATTACAACAAGATGGCAGCATTAAGAATGTCTGACAGACTCTTTGTGGTTGAGAGGAACTCTTGCTCCTCTCATGACTTCGCTGGGTCCCACCAGCTTTACCCCATACTGGTTGCAGTGTGGAAGTGAGACAAAAGAAGAACTGAACTGCACTTGTCCCCTGACGTTTCGGTGACAAGCACCCTGACAGCAGAGCTAGAATATGGTGTCACTTGAGCCACAGCTCCTGCTGGGAGCTCAGGAAGCCCTTCCACACCCCAGGCAACCAGCCAGCCTGTCAAGCAGGCAATATCCAGCCCTTGGACGCAAGGAGCAAAGGAGGCTTTAGAGCTGAAAGAAGTCACAGTATTAGCAGCAAAAGGAGAGCTGATGTGGTTGAGCATCTCCTGGGACGGAAAGTCACTGTATCCTGTTGGCCACCTTGCTGGTATGTCAACCTGAGAGCAAAGAAGGAGTCCAACAGGTTTTGTCTTGAGTTGACATACTTTTGGCTACTGTCTAGGAATGCTTTGCTTTGGGGTGGGGAGATGCTGGCACACTGATCCAGGGCAGTGAAACTGGGTGTGCTTTTCTGCTTCATTTCCTGCCTGGACTCTTTTGTGTGGTCCATGTTGACCGCAAAACTCTGTGATGGACCTAAAGCATTAACTGGGAAGGAGCTACTGAGATTTTTGCATTAATTTCTGTCATTCTACAAACATGCAACAAGCACTGGATCCCTCTTGACTAGGACATGCTGAAGCCAAGGCACTCGAGTTGAAGCAGGGAAGTTGGCACAAATACAGTCCTGGTGCCAGCAAAGCTTCAGGAGTTGTATCTATGGATTTGTATTTCACAGAATCACAGAACAGTGGAGGGGTTTGAAGGAACCTCTGAGGATCATCTAGTCCAACACCCCTGCTGAAGCAGGGTCACCTAGAGCAGGTTGCCCAGGACCAGTATGTCCAGGTGAGTTTAGACTTTCTCTAGAGGAGACTATACAACCTATCTGGGCAACCTGCTCCAGGGCTCCAGAACCCTCACAGGAAAAAAGTTTTTACTCATGTTCAGATGGAACCTCCTGTGTTCCATTTTGAGCCTGTTGACCCTTGGCCTATGACTTGGCCCCACTGGCCTCATCCATTTAATCCCTACCCTTTAGCTCTTGCTGAGCATTGAGTAGATCCCCTCTCAGGCTGCTCTTCTTCAGGCTAAACAGCCCCAGGACTCTCAGTCTTTCTTCCTCACAGAGATGCTCCAGGCCCCTCAGCATCTTCAGAGCCTCTGCTGGACTCTCTCCGGTAGTTCCCTGTCTCTCTTCAACTGGAGATCTCAGAACCGGACCCAGTACTGTAGATGT
The DNA here is from genome assembly GCA_013399055.1 of Ramphastos sulfuratus. Lineage (NCBI taxonomy): Eukaryota > Metazoa > Chordata > Aves > Piciformes > Ramphastidae > Ramphastos > Ramphastos sulfuratus. The sequence goes on from WBNM01019551.1 coordinate 137,547, forward strand.
GGCCTCACTAGGGAGAATAGAGGGGCAGGAAAACCTCCTTCAACTTGCTGGTCACATTCTTCTTAATGCACTCCAGGATACCATTGGCTTTCTTGGCCACAGGAGCATATGTTGTCCATCAGGAACCCCAGGTCCTCCTTCTCAGAGCTACCTTCCAGTAGGTCAACCTCTAAACTACTAGTGCTTGGGGACATTCCAGCCCACATGCAGGACTCTACACTTGCCTTTGCTGAACTTCATTTTACAAACCACTTCCCAGAGCCCTCTGGATTGCACAGCAAATTAAACACAGCAGCAGTTGAGATGGCAAAGCTAATGGAGAATGCTGATGTCTTGGCTTAATGCTCTCCTGGTATTGAAATGCAACCCTGGACCATTTGGTTGTGGATGTGCAGAATATGGTGGGGACTGAGAAAGAGCAGAAATTCCACATGACAATTCTCAGTGGGCATATTGAACCCTCATCTGTTGCTAGTCACATTTCCAGCTCTTGTGTTAAACATTGTAATGTGAAATACAAACCACTGGCCAGGAAGACTAGAAAAAGATGGCTTGCAGTAGGAAAGGGCTTGATTTATTGTTACATAAAATATGAACCTTTGTTCACCACTATGCATAAAAATTCTAAGCTATCTTTTTCTTCATTCAGTGAAAAAATAACACTTCCTTTTTCTTTCTTTTTAAAGTCGTAGTAATGCTCAGCTCTGAGTGATGTCAGCCTTGCCTTAATGCATTTTTTACTTCTGCAGAGTCTTCCTCCAATATTTCTACTCTGCCTTCCTTCCCCCATTATATACAAATCAAAGTTTCTTAAAGGTAAATCCTGTGGAATTCAGAAAACAGGCAAATTCAACTTGCTTTCAAAACCTTGCTTTGAAAAACTTATGTTGCTCATTTTGGTGCCTAAATCTGAGTTGAGCTCTTCTGAAAACCTAAGACCTGTCAACCAAACCACTAAATCAATACAAAGGTATTTTTTAATTATTTTAAACATTGTAAACTTAAAAAAAAATCCCATTTCACCCTAAAAAAATGTCAAAGTAGGAGATACATAAATTAAAGTGATGTTACCTGTGCAGCAGTTAAATCTAACTAGTCTCAATGAAACTCTTTTTAAAGGAACAAACAATCCACTTTGGCTAGCTGATGACTTGAGAAGACAGGCTGGCTTCATCCCCTCTCATCATTCCTGCTTCCCTCAGCCACAGGCAGCACATCAGAATTTAGTCTCTATTCTGGCTTCTGAAGGTCTGTGACTGGATTCTGACAAAAAAGGATGGAAGTAGAGACAGGAAGAAACAAGAAGCAGAGCTCCTTTACTCACTAGTTCACGGTGCCGTACCCCTTGGCTTTAGTAAATCCCACAGAAATGGCAACCACCAAGGCAGGGAGCCCTACAGAAAAGAAACAAGAAAATTGGTCATTTAAGCATATGTGCACCTCTTCTCTCACTCAACTGCATAATATACCCCATTCTTCCCAGTGTTATTCTAGCACCATCTGTCCCAGTCGGGTCTTTGGCAGAGACTGAATTCAGGACCTTCAGAGCTAAAAGCATGAACCCTTGTTACCTCTGCTAATGAAGTAAAAGTCATCAACTGTAATCAGCTCATATCCTGCTGTGGTCTCAGCAGTTGTCTGGGGACTGACAGTACATGCAGATGCATAAAATAGATTTATTTTATTCTTAGGTACACAGCCTGGCCAGGAATATGTAAGTGTGTCTCCTGAAGATGAAATATTCAACCGCAACTCAACTCAAAGAAGCTAGCAAGGAGAAGATGAAGGACTACAGTTGCTCTTTGACACAATCATCAAAGTGTTTTGGTTGAAAGAGACCTTTAAGATCAAGTCCAACTGATAATCCAGCATTGCTAGGTCATCACTAAACCACGCTCCTCAGCGTCCTCTACATGTGTTTTAAATACCTCCAGGGATGGTGACTCCACCACTGCCCTGGGCAGCCTTTAACAATGATTAACAACTCAGTTCAAATCTTGCCTGGATGAGAGAGAAAAAGAAGTAGAAACTGAGTTCTCCCTATCTTTAACAGGTCCTCTAAGTCCCTGTAATAGAGTAGATCTCTTTGAACAAAAATGAAAAAGATAATTAGAACACCATGTCTTTCTACAAACCAGGATACTACTTGTATTGTCAGAGACCTGCTCCCTTTTTCTGTCAAAAAGGGAAGCATCTGCCCTGGAGAAGACATACTTCATTACAAGCGTTGCAAAGGATGAGCAAGTTAGTCCACAGCTGGGATGTGTACAAAGTACATCTTCAGAGCATCACAAGCTAATGATGCCAGCACAGAATGTCATTTCAGGTGCATAAAGAGGCAAAGCTTCAGCCTTGATCTTACTTCTAGAAGCTTCCCTGAAATTAGATCAAGTATTGCAAAGAAAACTTAATGATTACTGTGCAACCTGATGGTTATTAGCCTAAAATTCATACACATTTTGAAAACTGTTTGGTCTTTGAATGCCAAGGTACAATCAGAACTAGCAAAAAGAACTTAATCTCGCTAATAGTCTTCTGATCCGTCTTATCCCTGCTACGATAAACTGCTCAAGGATCTACAGAGAGGATTGAGTACTTTTCTGACTCACTAGCCCCAGCCCAGCTCTTCCCCTTTCCCTAAAGAAATGTCTGGGTATTGCCTAGTAACATCTGGTTCTTTGGTTATGGAGGTCCCTGTGTGGCTTTTTATAGCCCTCCTCCTTGTAACATGATGAATTAAGCTGTCTCAATGCTAAAGATGGAGAAATCCCATTAAGAATTATCAGGATCAGTAGCCAGCTAGGATTAGTGCTTCTTGACAAGACCCTAATTCATGTGTTGTAGAGGTCACGGCAGGTGGCTGCGGAAGACACTGTAGATCGAAGGGGTGTGCAGACACAGCATCCAAGCAATAACTCCGCTGGCACGGTGGTCACTCGGCAATACAAATCACTGCAAGATTGATTAATAGTGAGAGTCTGCAGCCAGCTGGGAGAAATAAGGCCAAGTTGGCTGGAATATACAGCATTTCAGAGCTATCAGAAATGAAAAGGTTGCTCTTTCCATATGAGTTTTCTAAGCATAGCTCAAATTTATCAATCTTTTCTTTTTCCTCCTCTCCTCTCC